>PVJD01009329.1:0-63888 GCA_004026545.1 Mormoops blainvillei | reverse complement strand
AAATACTAGAATCATGAATTTCTAGCTTTTCTTCTTTTCTCATATATGGATAAAAGGCTATAAATTTTCTACCACAACAACTTTAGTGGCATTCCAAATAGTTTTATGTCTTATTTTTATTATCATTCATTCCAGAGTAAGATCTAACTTTCACTAGAATTTATTCCTTGACTCAGATTATTCAGAAATCAATTGTTTAATTTTCAAATATTTGCACATTCCAAATATTTTTTCTATTGCTTATTTCTGGCTCAATTCCACTCTGGCCAGAGGACATGTGCTAAATAGTTTTAATGCCCTAAATTTGGTGAAACATGGTTTCTGTCTGAAAATGTAATCAATTTTACTTAATAGTCCAAGTGTGATGTTAGAAAGTATTCTGTTAATTTTTAATTAGTATTCAATTAAGTCATCTAAGTTTCATCAATTAAGTAAATTAGGCTAATTTATGTAAATTGGGTCAAGTATATTAACCAGATTTTCTTTGTCCTCACTGATATTTTTTTATGTTTGTCCTCTCACCTCTGAGAAAATTACATTCAAGTTACCCATTACGATTGTGGACTCATCTATTTGAAATGTTTTGAAACTAAGTTAATTAGTTAAGTATAAATTTAGAGTTGTTATACTTGGTAAATTGGCCCTTTCATCATTAGAAACTGTCTCTCTTTATCTTTAGTAGTACTTCTTTTCTTAAAATAGGCTTTGTCTCCTATGAGGATAATTATTTCAGATACCTTTTGGTTACAAATTGCACCCTTTTGCTTTCAAATTTTATGTGCCCTTATATTTAAACTAAATACTTTATAAGCAGTATATGCTTTTATGAAAAAAAATGTACTTTTACATGCAGAATTTAGCCACATACATTTAATAATAATACTGATAGATTTTGGCTTAAATCTAACATTTTGCTATTTTTTCATCAATTTTCACATTTGTCCTATGTTCATTTATTTTTCCTTCCTTGCCTTCTTTGGGATTAATCAACTATGTTTTTATTATTTCATTTTTTCTCAATTACATTTTTAGCTAAATATTCCTTGACTTCCCTTTTGCAATTCGTGTTAGGAATTATACATCCTTGAGTTATGAGTTTTATAGAAGTTAGTATTTTCACCACTTCCCAGGTAGCAGGAGGCTCTGAGGGAACTTCGATTGTATCTCTTGTCTCCTTTTGTTTTCATGTTGCAATGACAAAACATTGTTACCATTTCTTGCAGAGTCAGTGTTAATTTAGATGCACCCTCACATTTATCCCTCTCCAGGCCCTTATTCTTTCATAAGTTTCATATTTTCATCAGCAATCAATTTCCTTCTGCCTAAAGAACATCCTTTATCATTTTTCCTTTAGTACAAGTCTACCAGTACAAATTATCTCAGGTTTGTATAAATGCAAAAATGTATTTATTTCACTTTAACTCTTAGAGGATATTTTTCTGGGCCTAGAATTCTAGGTTGGCAGTTATTTCCTGAATACTTTAAAGTCATTGTTCCATTGCATTCTGACTTGCATAATTTCTGTTAAGAAGTCTGTTCTAAATAGTTTTACACCTTTGAAGGTAATATGCCTTTTTTTCTTTGATTGTGTATAAGACTATTTTATCTTTAGTTTTTATTTTCACCAGTTTTACTACGATGAACCAAGTGTGGTTTTTCTTTGGGTTCATCTTCTTGGTCAATTACAGATGGTATCTTGCATCATATTTGGAAAATATTTGACTATTAGTCTCTTCAAACGTTGCTTCTGCTCCATTTTCTTTCCTCTCATCTTCTGGAATTCCAATTAAACATATGCATTCACCACGTCTCATATAACTCTCACACTTCTCCATATTTTCCATCTTTGGTAAATTACTTAACGATTCCGAGATTCATTTTCAGCACTTGGAAAGAAAAATTAATAGCCTCGCAACATTGTGTGCTTTTTTTCAATAAAGATTATGTAAAGTGTTCATCCAGTGCTTGTTAGACAACATTCACTCAGTAAATATTAAGTCTCTTTACCTTTTAGCCCTGGCATCGTATTGCTTAATAATGCTGATGACAGTGGCACTTAGCTCTTCAGCAAGCTTTTACTATGAGGGAGGCAGGACCTTAAGTCTTTGACATATATTATTTCAATTTTCTTTACAGAAACCCTGTGAACTAGCATTGCTATATTTATGCTAGAAATGAGGAAACTGAGGCACGGAGAAATAAAAGAACTTGCTTGGCTAGGTGGTTCTGGCTCAGGGTCTGTCATGAGGTTGCAGTCATACTGTCCCCCCCAACTCCATCACCCAAAAGATAAAGCTGAATTGATCCTAAAAATATTCAGTAGAACCACATGAAACTTAAAAATTTTGGCCTACAAAAATGTCACTTTCATATGGTTCAACCTAATAATTTATGCTTCCCAGACTTCATGACTGAGATGATACAGAAAAATCCAACAGAGAGGATTTCAATCTTATTAAAGCAAAAGGCTTTTTTTTATTGCTCTTCGCCTCCTTGATGTGGTAAGAACTGTGGGGGCAAGGCCAAAACTCAAGAAGGCAACATCTGGATGGAGCAGGGGGGATCGATTTTTCTGTGGTCTTGTGATAAATTAGCAAATGGGACCTCAAGAGTCAGGGACCAAAAAAGACTCCTCTTCCTCTGTCATATGCACTACTCTCTCTCCTCTCCCTGTCTTCTCTCTCCAGCGTCCTGTCCCAGTTCACCTCTTCAGAGTCTGGCCTGTGTCCTCTGGGGACCTGGAGGAGTCATGCTGCATTGTCTGGAATTCCCCAGAATTTCTGGTTTTCATAATATCTTCATTTTATCACCAGCACTGTGGCTATTTCAGGATTCACGAGAGACTGGTTGCAGAGCAGAGCCTTTAGGTGGAGAGAGCTGAGGAGAGTCCTCAAGGTTTGCGAGGACACTTCGTGCCCGAAGGAGGGAGCCCCAAAGTTGAAGCCATCACAGAAATGGGAATAACCTAAATGACCCCCATTAGGAGAGACTTTAAACAAACTAAGCTACATTCCACAATGTAACATTACGCAGCATTTAAAAGAAGTGAATGGGGTCATGTGTAATCGCAAGGAAAAAACTCCAAAACATCTTGTGAAGTAAAAAAAAAAGGCGCATCTCAGGTCAATATGTAGTGTGGAGGGTGTCAAGTGTGTGTGTGTATATAAATGTATAGAAAGTGTCTGGAAGGAAAAAAAAACACGAAAATAATGACTGGTCATTTCTGGGCAGGGAAGGTATGGGAGAGGGGGGTCCCGGGGAAGACTTTACTAGTAACTGTAACGTTTGATTTTTTTTTTAATGAGAATGTATTCATGTTTCTTTGTGTAACTAAAAATAACTAATTTTAAAAGTCCTAACACGTTTTTTTGGCAACAGACTTATACCTAAAATTGAGAACGATCCCTGTTCGGTTTCGCCAGGAGCAGACTCTGAGATGAGGATTCAAGTGCAGTTGTTTTATGTAGGAGATGATCCCAGGAAATGCCAATAAAAGAATGGAGAAGTGAGACAGAGAACTGAACGTAGTCAGTAAAGTGTGTGTCATCAAGCAAGTTATCGCATGGGCAATTGCGTGTAATCCGCTGAGAAACACGTCCCTCCGCGTCATCTCACCTATGGGGCAGGCAGCTGGGGTATTGACACCCCAAATTCCATCGCTCGTTGCTGAAGACTGCTCCTGAGGAACATTAATTCCCTGGCACTTCTGGTCTGCCCATGGTTGGACCGAGTGGTCCCTGTGACTGGCATTTGGAAGCTGGGCTACCATGCACTTGAGTGGTGAGAAGGGGGAGATCTGAACAAGATACCATCAACAGTGGCGTGAGCCATATCCACATCCCACTGTAACTCAGCATTGTTCTGGCAGCCTTGGAGGTTCTCTCTGGATACCTGAGCTGGCTGTCACCTTTCAGGGACACTGGCATGTCTGAGGCGGGTTCCCAACACTCCTCATGGGTAGGACTCCACAAGGGCATTATCTCTCTGAAAACCCAGCCAGCCAACCTCCCTGACTTTCACAGGAAGTCCCATGTCTTGCCTTCCTTTACAGGAAATGAGAAAAGACACAGACCTAACAACCCTTTCTTCTTCAGGCATTGGATACAGATGAATTTGATAACAAAACCAATAAATCCTAAGTGAGACTTCTATAGGATTCAGCCATCCAAGTGACCACAGAAGGTGCTTAAAAACCTACATTCGAACCAAACCTTTCCTAGTTGTAACAGGGACAGGTCACTGTCCCTCACTAAACCTCATCTGTGAAATTTATGAAATGGGAACATCTACCTCCTAGGCTCATGTGACATGCACATACGCTCTCAGAAAGGACATGTAAAGCACCGAGCACCACCCTCGGCACATCGTTAATATTCAACCATTACCAGCTGGCCCAGAAACTGAGTTCTCAAAAATGAATTTCACACCTGCTGTCTTCCACACTTTGCTCTGGAGCTGTGGGAAAGGAACAAAGAGAAAACCTCAGCTCTGCTCAAGCAGCAGTAACATGTCCTCATGAATCACGCGATTCTGAGTCTTCAGACAGGAAATCAGGTCCCTTGGGGCTTGGAGAGGCTGCAGCCAGGAACGCAGAAGTGACGCCCAAAACAGAAACCGCTTGGGAGAGCGGACGACCTGCGACCCTGTAACCTTGGGCAGCAGGAACGTACCCCCGTCCCCTTGCGTGCCCAGCCCAACTAATCTGAGTGCGGCAAACCTGCTTCTATTGACCAGCCTTGCTCTGATTTAAATTTCAAACAGCCCACGGTTTTATTCTCTCCTCACCAGCCCTGAAAGCTAACCGTTATGGATTTTACAGGCCTCGGAGCCCTCGGCTCACACACTCGATTTGCACAATCTTTGCATAAGGAAAGAGGCAGTCGATGCAAACTGAATTAATTGTAATTGACCATAATATGCTTACAGAAATGCCAAGGAGTTTTCATTAGTAGATAAGCCCCAAAGTATCGCCGATGATTTACATGTGCAGGAACACAGTGCCTGGCCACAGTTAATTACCAGACCTGCCACAGAAGGTGCTTCATCAAACCCAGGCTCAGGCCTCCCAAGGGCTAGTGACACCTCCAGGGACCAACACGTCTTGACTCACTTCCTGTGAAGGGCTTTGAAGTCACTGCCTGGGATCAGGCAGAGCCAAGCAGTCCCTGTGTCCCTGTCAAGCGCAGGCTGGACCCTGCTTGCCACCCCAACCTCTGTGTCCTGTGTCCTTCCACTCCCTCCCTTGGAGTTACTAGCCCCTCCCACCCATCCCCTGCCTCAGTCCTTCTCTTGCAGTCATCACATTGCTAAGGCTGGCGTTGAACTTGTGTCTTGGTTCACAAAACAGACCTTCATTCAAAAATAATTTTTTTCAGCAAATATTTTCTTTTTTTTTTAAACAGGTATAATTCACTTTATGTTTCATCAAATATTTTCTAAGTGGCTCCTATATGATAGCCTCCATACTAGGTTTGGGGATACACTACAGACGTGGACCTACTACATAGAGCTTAAAATGCCACAACAAGGTAAAAGATTAAATAACTAAGCACACGAATGTCAACATGTGATAATGAGATGAAAATAAAGAAAGGGGCAAAAGGAAGGAAATTGAGGCTGTTTATTAGAGAATATGGATGGAGGCATTTTTTAGAGGGGGTAAAATCTAAGCTGAGACTTGAGGCAGGACAAGGCCCCATCCAGATGAGGTGCAAAGCAAGAGTGTTCCAGGCAGAAGAGATAGCAAGTGCAAAGGCCCTGCGGCAGGATGCAGCTGGCACGTTTTGGAGGTTCATGAGGTTGGAACATCCCAAGTGGAGTCTATTAGATAATGTCACAATTAAGTGAAACTGTTAAATTTTTAAGAATTTTGAAAACTAGTTTTTAAACGTGGCCATTATTGAACACTACATTATATAAACTTCCAATTAAATAAATTATATTCATAAAGGATAACACTTAAAAGTTATTACTTCCTAATTATTATGTTACTGTTATCTGTTGTCTATACTTTTCAGGTTATTTACATTTATGGTATCTGTATGATGAAATACCATATAACGGTGTGCTACCATTCACCCCTTCCCACCTCCGTCTTCAAGGACATCAAATTAGTAGCTTGAAATTGACCACAGTGAAAATGTTCACACCATGAACACACGAAACACTACAAATCAGAGCTTGGTTCTTTTGGAAAAGCCTATTGTTAAATATTTATCAGCCCGCCACCATGCAAGACGAACATCTTTCCTAGCATATCTTGCAGTCTTATTACTCCCAAAGTTCCTCCTACCAGTCAGTGCTCCCCCAGCCTCCACCACGTACAAAGGTTGGAGGAGCTCTCTCAGGGCGCGCAGACAGGTCCCGCGCCTGACTCCGTCTCCATGGGGAAAGGGGCGACGCGGACTTGGGCGAGCGCCAAGCAACGCCCGCTTTGGAGAGCCCTTTCTCTTGCTCTTTCCGAGCCAAATCCTGACCTCAACGACGTTCGGGGCTTTCCCAGCTCTCTGACGGGGAGGACAGGGGTCATCTTCAAAGCAATCTGTACACTCAAGGTGATTTCATTCAAAATCCAGATGGAATTTTCCCCACCAAACGGAATAGAGTCAGCCTTAAGAATGATGAGGAGGAGACTACGTGATGATTTGAAAATATATCTGTGCTCAATTATGTAGGGAGGAAAAAGGCAGATCAAAAATACACTCTATTAATTAGAAATATGTATGTATACATATGTGTGTGCATATATAATATATACATATAGTATATATACATATATGCTGTTATATCCATTAAATTTTTATGTACCTATACATTACATGGGAAACATAAGACATTGTTAGATCTCTAAGTGGTAGCACTATCATTCATTCTTTTAAAGATCTTTTTTCTATTTTTCCAGGGGCAGGGGTTACCCCTTAAGACTGTGCATTGCTGGGAAGCAGGAATGTGGCCGACTGACCTGGGTTGGCACTTCATTTTCATTCCCCCGGAGCAGTGTGATCACAGGCAAATCATTAACCCTCTCTGAGCCTAAGCATTGTCGCCTCTACAATAGAGACAACACTGGTACCAGCCTCACAGAAACAAAGCACTTAGTAAAGAGACTGGCACAGGGCACATGCTTAGTAAATATTAACTTTGATGAGGAAGAGGAGGAGGGGAAAGAATAGATAGAAAGATCAAAGAGTAGATAAGCTGTTAAATCTCAGTTTAGTACCCAATTTCCCCCAGGAAGAGTCCAAGTTCTTGGGGGACAGGTATGAGGAGGAAGAAATGGAGAGCAGACCAAAAAAAGGCTGTTTTGTCTCTCTCATTTTTAATTTATTCAAACTCACTGACAGCAGCCCCTTTCCTCTTTTATCATAAGCAGCAGGCGCTGGACCTACAGAAAAGTTCTCCTCACATAGAAAAATTAGCATGAAAGCATGACGCTAACAAGGACAGAAGTGGAGACGAAGATGAAACAGCGGTCATATCAGTCACGCCAGTCATGTCTCAGAGCCCAGTTGCCCCGGAAGCCAGCTCCACTTCTGCCTCTTCCCCCGTTTGTTTATGTAAAGTAGTAAATTTCCTTCTTTTGCCTCCACTGTTTTGGGTTGGGTTTCTATCCCTTGCAACCCAGAGAGGGCCAACAGATGGCTGGGGGTCATTACATTGATGGAAGGGGCGTGGTTCGGTTCCTTGGGATGAGCACATTGTAGACTGAAAGATGTCAGTAGAGTAAGAAAGGCTGCAAGAACAAGGCATTAGAGGTCTGGGAGGCCACAGGCACTGGTACAACCAGAGCAATTCACATTGAACATTTAGTTGGAGGTGATCAGAACTGGAGACGTAATTAGTGGGGCTCAGTACAAAAAGAAAATGGGAGGTCTCTTTTGAAAATTTTAAGAATTTCAATATGGAAACAGCAGAGCATTGAATCAATCAAGGGGGGAAGAGCTGAGCGTGGGACACTGGGAGACTGCCCAGGTCACATGCTCATAAAGCCAGCTCGCAGGGGGCATCCTTCCAATGAGATAGGAGATCAGGAAGGGGAGATGTCATGTAACATTTAGAGGAGGCAGGAATGAAATTGAGATGGAGCCTTTATTTCCCCAAAGGCCAGGTAGACTTGCCTGCTGCGAACACAGGGGTTGGGTAGGAGAGGGGGCCGAAGGAAGGCAGGTAAACACCGAAAGATGAAATACAGGGGGGTTCAGAAAAGCAATCAATTAGGAACAAATCCTTTTTCTCTGAAAACGTGCACACTCCCTGCGAGGACAGGTGTCGCAGGCAGCAAGCTGCAGCACCTTTGAGGGACGCGCGGAGTTCGATTACCCACCGCAGCCACCCGCCGGCTGCCGGCCTCCCCACACAACTGTTATTTGCTAGTTTCAGGGCTCCCTAGCTGTTCTCCAAAGTCAACGCTTCACTAATAACCGTATTTAACGTTGAACGAGCGCGTGGTATTTCCCGAGGACTTCACAAGCAGTAATTAGTTAAAAACCCAATGGAGTTGAAAGAAAGGCACAGATCACAAGTCTGCAAGAACCAGCCTTTCTTGTTCGTGGTGTAGGGAATGGGTCCTTGACACTGGACATCGGGGGTTGCAAGTTCTGGAATGACATGCAATCATTACGTGTATGAATGTGCGCATGAGTGTGTGTGAGTGTGTATGTGAGTGTGTGTGAGTGTATAAAGGTGTGCACATATGTGTGACGGCGCATGTCTGGGGGGGATACATGTGTGTGAAAATACCTTCATTAGGTCTTCATAAGAATACGTTGGCTAAAAAGAGGGAAAAAAACAGACAAACATAGCATCGAGGAAGGAGCTTAAGACGCAGGCTCAGGCAACCTAGGGGCGGAGCCAGGCTCAGCTACCTGCTGGGCGTCCGATTTTGCACAAACCAGCTCCCCTCTTAGTGCCATAGTTTTCTCCTCTCTAAGGTGGGAAGAATACCTTTTTCTCAAGCTTGTGAAGATCACACGAAATCCTATTAAGTGAAAGCCCGCCACGAAGTCAGAATTGATCAGTATCTCGACTCTGTCTCCCATTTCTCACTCATTCCGTGGCTGCTCATTCAGTACCTGCTGCGTGGCAGGCACCGCTCCAGACCCTGGGGGTCTGGCCGAGAGAAGAACAAAGGCTCTGCTCTGTTGTTTACGTTCATACATGCAGGTAAAGACAGGCATAAAGGGATAAGCACGTCTATTTATAGTGTCCGATGGTAATGAGAATGATAAAGACAAAGCGGGTTGGGGGTGGGGAGGGTTCCGGGGTACAGCGAGGCTCCTATTCTATAGAGGGCGGTCTGGGAGGCCATCCCGAGGGTTTCTGAGCGAAGACCTAAGGAGGCGAAGAAGCAGTCATGTGGAAATCTCGGAGATCGTTCTTGGCAGAGGGAGGAGCAGAAGCAGAGGCCCCCAGGTGAGGCTGTGCTTGGCATTTGGGAGGACAGCAAGGATCTTTCTGGCGTTCTCACCTTGCAAGGCAGGGGAGTCTCTTGGACTGCGGAGTAACACAGTCCCCTCACCTGCGGGTTCAAGTCCATCTCTGTCCACGACGGCGTTATCGTTTAGTAACAGTAACAGGGGAACGAGGAACAGGCGCATGTGTCCCTGCGAGGATCTTACAGACTGTCTCCTGTTGCGTATTTCTTGCCTCAGTACAGACACTTCCATTTCACCTACTGTTAAGGAAATCTTTTATCTTGAAAGCAATCTGCTGCTGTCTTTCTCTCAATCACTCTCTTCACGCGGATCCTTCACAGAATCTCTTAGTCTGACTCACACACAGAAACTTGGCCACATGGTAAGTGAGAGAGCCGGCCTTCAAACTGAGATGTGCAATCCTGTGTTCTCTCCAGGACGCCACCTGGAATCTCTGTTAGTGGCCAAACACACTGGGGAGGTCCTGTAATAAAGACAGGTGTGCCTGGGTACCCTGTGTCCCAGTCCCGTCTTCCCCACACCCCTCTGCCTCCAAATGACTGAACCCCTGTCCCCTGCCCTGAGGGGGAACCCAATTCAACCTGCTCACATCAGAGAAAGATTTTAAGAGGTGAGGAGGCCTGGGAAAAGTTTACACTTCAAACTAATCCTTCTAACAGTGGGCAGATCAGCTAAGAATACAATCATCTGGATTCAAAATTAGGCACAAGCTTGAATATTTATTTAGAATAAGAAAATAAATCACAACAAAGTACATTTTTAAAGTGACAGTTAACACTAACATTACAAACACCTGGAAAACAACATGTTTTTATTAATTAACATGCTGATACAACTCTATAATAACTCTTCCTACCTTTTGGTGGACAGACTCTTTGAGGTCCTCTTCAGGTGACAATGAGATTGTAATGTTTTCTTCCTGTAGAGATAAAATAGAGAGAATTTAGGCACTCTGAATTATTTTCACTCTGGGATGGCAGAGTAAAACTGGTTTTTTTCAGCTTCAGAGATTCCTTATTGCAAATGCCTCCTAAATTTTTAGGATTATTGACGAATTTGAGAACTCTTCTATCAAATTTCCTTCATATGGGAGGTGTGAAATTTTAGGCGACTTCAGAAGTTTTCTTGTACAGTAAGTAAACTTCAGTACTATTCAGCTTGACACTTATGAAGCAGGGACTTGGAAGCTCCCCATGTAAGCAAGGGGCCCTGAAATTCAAGTGTTACTCCGTTTCTCAGTAAATCTCCATCTGATTGGCATACACAGTCCGGCCTTGATCGTCCCCGGGCACCCCTTCCAACTCATTACCTATCACGTCTTCAGCCACTCTGCCTTTCTTATTTTCACCTAGTATTCATACCTTCTTCCCATTACCTGACCTTCGCATAGGCTGTGCCCCCGCCTGGAGTTCTCTTCTGACTACATAACTCTTCTCATTTCATTAGCTCCTTCAGATTCTCCTCTGGACTCAGTCATCCTCCACTTCTGAATGTCTTCCCTCACTATGTTAAATCCCACATTATACGCTTTTACATTGTTATGGGATACTATAATTAATCTCTTTCTCTCCAAAGAGCGTTCCTGGAGAGTGAGAGCCACATCTGGTTTTGTTCCCTCATAGTGTCCCCAGTGCCTAGTATGCAGTCTGACCCATGGTAGAGGCTCGGTGATATTCACTGATTGAGTCTGGGTGACTAAAGGAGAAGAGACATAAATTGAAATTGATCAGTGATCTCCCTCTCCCTGTAAGGAAAAGAAAGTCAAGAAAATAAAGTGTGGTTTCCCTTTGGCTCCATTTCACTTGAGTCAACTGTCTGTTGGTGAATCTCAGATATCTAGCCAGCCCCTATGAAAATATCTTCATCCTAAAACATGCCTTTTGCACTTTGAGAAACCACAGGTGTTGCCATAAATACCAGAGGAAATCAAAATTTGAAGTTTGAGGTAAAAAGAAATATAGATGAAATGATTAATAAAATACTTCAGGAAAGGACACAGATGTAGTCTAGCTTTGGGGAGAAGTTGAGGTTGGGCAGCTGTATTTTCCAAAAAGATCAAATAACCCTTGTCCCACCTTGAGATGCTGGCCCAAACTCCACACCAGAGCACGCCTTGTGGATGCGTCTTGGCCTGTCGACATGGGGAAAACCCTGGCTTCCACAAAGCTCTCCCCCTCTAGTCTTTTAATACATGTGTCCACCGCGAGAGGTACATTTCTTTTGATTAGGTCCTCTACTTGTATGTTTTAGACCTAGCTTTCTCCAGTTCCATGCAAATCCCTGCACTGGGGCCCAGCCCTTTCTGACTTAACCCCCTTCCATCTCTGAGAAACGCCCATAAGAAGAGAGACTCTAAGCCCACCAATGGGTGGGATCTGGAATTATACAGGCTACCCATAGATTTCAAAGTACAGGAGGCCCAGATACCCATATGTCCCCTAATTGGTTCCCTCTTCTAATAAAGGATGGCGGGTGGGTTTCAGATTACCTACCAACCTTGTTTCTTATCAGGGATGGTAGCTGAGAAAAATTCCATGGTTAGTCCAGGCTCAGTGAGGACGAAATCATGTTTGATTATCAATGTCTGCTATGATCAAGGGAAGGACGGCCATGGCATGCATACCACATTTTGGGTTTCCCCGTTCTAATTCCAACATTTGGCCCAAGACTGATGACTGGGTTTTAGCTCACCTTTAACTTGAATTTCTCCAGAGGTTGAGGGTCTGCCCTGAATCCAGCTGACACACTACAATATATTTCACAAACACTGCCCGGACTCAGTTGTGAAATCATGGCTAACCATTCTTAGTCCCCTTCATGGGTGGTTGCTAAGCCTCTGCACCAACCTCCTCCCTCAATGAGGGTCCATTCTCCAAGGCCAGGTACCAAACAGCGAGCTAATGACAGCCCCTAAGGCCAGGAGCTCACGTAACTATTCAAATTCGCCAACTCCAGTGAGCCTTCAAAACCTGTTCAGCTTGTCATCCATAAGCCGCCTTCCACGGCCCCAGCCTGCTGTGACCCCTTTGCATGTCCCTGCATGGCAGGCTTCTCTTCCGCTCAACTTTGGATCCTTCAGTAACAAAGAGTTCTGCTTTTCCTCTATCCAAGTGTCCATGTATTCTGTCCTTCCAGTCAAAGAATCTTTACATCTTTCGGAACACATGTCCAATGACCTTGAGAAAACAAGGGCTGAGTCTAGGTTTGGAGGAGAAAATAAACAAGACAAGCGTGAAACATATTGCCAAACCAGACAGCAAAAAACTATCGAAGACCATGTGGTCAAGTCATAGGGACCCAGAAATCAACTTAAAAGAGTCTCCCACTGGTTGGACACAGGAGAATTTGGACCTCAATATGAGAATAACTGCAAAGGATTGAAACTCATCAAATACTTTAAAACCCATGAATGTGAAATGATAGTAACAATAAAAATGGACTGATGTGTGTCCTACATTGAATACAAGAGAACTGACTCATTATTTTGAAAATTAGAAAAAAGGAGAAAGGATCAAGCCTTCATTTGTCTTTCATATATAAAATATATGACAAGTAGTTGATGAGAAGAAGCTTTTCTTTAAAAGGTGATTCCGATAATGAATGGAAAAGATCTGATGGGTTTAAGATTATCATTGATTAAAATGATCATCAGTGGTTGCTACTATCAGAAGACAGTCACCCAGGCTCCCTAATGGAAGTACAGCGTACCATGAAATATAAAGTACTCTTGCCAAAAAACTAAACCTAAATCTGTTCAAAACTCTAGATCTAACAACTAATTTACAGGAAATACCAGGGCAAAGAAACATGTTTCACCACACCACTAAAATGCCATCAACAAAATGCAGACAGCAGAGAATTCTTTAAGACAAACAACCCAGTTTTTTTCAACAGTTCTCAAGGGAAAAAATAAATTAAATGAGACTTAAAAGGCCTATGAACCATTTGCAATATATAGAGCATAGTTGTATCCTGATTCAAGCAATTTTTTAAAATTACATAATAATTTTGGGAAATATGAAAAGATTGGATGATAAATAATTATTAATATTTTGGATAGGATCAAAGCATTTTGATTGTTTTTTAAAATAACCTCTATATTATGGAAACACATACTGAAGCATTTATAAGTGAAATGATCTAATACTTGAGGTTTGCTTCAAAAGAACACAAGAGGAAGGAAGGAAGTATGTGGAGGATACAGAAAAACAAGGTTGATCAGTAGTTAATAGTTTTTATCAGCGGAGCAATGGGGGCATGGAGGTCAGGTATACAATCCTGTCTACCTGATCTCTGCTTAATATGCTTCATAATTAACATGTGCACGTGCACACACACACACACATTAAAAATTAATAGCAGTGACCAATTGTGCTCCAGAGAGGAAGTGAGAGGTGGAACTGAGCTAGGCATAAGGAAGTCTGGAGCAGGCAGAGTCAGTCCAGAGTGCAGTCTCCCTCTGCAGAAGAGGCAGGTCTGGCGCCATCCAGAATCGTGAGGACCTCACAGAGTTGCACGGTGAGGGACTCCAAAGCCTGGGCCTTGGCATTAGGTAGGTCACCCAGCTCCATCACTTAGTAACTTCAAGGTGCTCCAGTGTCCTCATCCAATGGGTGGGGATCACAGTGGTAGCCACCTTGTCCCTGGAGGAAAGGATTAGATGAGCTGATGAAGAGATGATGCTTAGCAAAGCTCCTAGTGTATCATGAATAACCAGTAACTATTCTTGTACTATTCTCTTCATCTTCCCTGTGAGCTACCATTGCCCAAGCAGATGCTGGAGGCACAGTGACTCAGAGGAACCATGGCTGGTGGCCCAGATTCCAGACCCATCTGCATCTCTCATTGGTCATCCTTGGCCCCTTTCTGTTATAGTCACCAATTGGAAAAATGAATAGAGCCCTCACCTCAAACCTCGATTTTCCAGAGCCTCTCCTCTTCCTCACTCCCTCCCTTTCTCTCTTGCTCTTTCTCTCCCTTTCTGTTATTTTTCCATCCTTCCTTTTTTCCTTTTTTCCCCAAAGCAGCACTTTCCACCATGACAAGTGAAGCAATAACCTAAGCAATAATTTAACTCCTTGCTTCCTACTTAAAAATCCCCTAATTACTGGGTAATGGGCCCACAGAGGCATTTGGGCTGGGTGAGCTCTGCCCTGCAGGCATGGCCATAGTTCATCTGTCTGCTCCCTAATAGCACTCTAAAGTTCACCCTTATAAACATGTCACCAAGCCAGTAATTGAGTGACTGGTCATTAGGTTCCATGCATGGTACCTGTGGGTCACCCATCACTCAGGGGTGATGGATCTTTCTTCGATACCTCAACTGGGCAGGCCACAGAGCTCTCTATCACCCCTGAGCAGACCATTACTCTCCGGGAAGACTACAGGGAGCCCCGGTGGGTGGTCTTAACCGTGGGCTTCCATCGGGAAGGGCCAGACGGAGGAGAGGGCAGGAGCACGCATCCTCCTGCTTCACTCCCTGACTTTCCCTGAAGCCTGGCCTGGGACGGCCTACTAGGAGACACTGTAGGTAAAAAATACTGTAAGGCAATGGGGATTCAGTGCAAGAATCATTACACTGCGGAGTTCAAGTCGATTTGAGAGTAGAAACATTGTTGTAAGACAAGGAGAAAGGACTGGAGTTTTGTGTTACTGGACTTAACTTGATATACCAGAAACAACTACCACCTCTGAGCTGTGTACCCTTGATTAAGTCACTGAACCTCTCTGTTCCTCAGTTTCTTCATTCATAAAACAGAGATGATAGTGCCTGCCTACCCCTCAGGGTTGTGCTGAAGATTGAGAGGTGGCACATACCAAAGTATCTAACAGGGCCTAGCACCCAGTAGGTAATCAGCAAATGTTCGTCCATTCTAAACCTACCATTTTCCTCTGCTTTCATCAAAAACTTTGTCAAGACAGAATAACATAGTTGTTAAGGCACAAAGTTCTGAAGTTAGCCTGATTAGAATCAAATTCCAACTCTGATACTTGAGCGCTGTGTGGCCCTGCTCAAGTGTCTTAACTTCTCTGAGCCTCAGCTTTCCCCTCCATAAAATGGAAATATTAACAGTAGCCAGTAGTCACTGCATAGCGTTTTGTAGAGATTATGAAATAATGAGACAATTAAATGAAATAATGCATGTAAATTACTTAGCATGGTAATTGGTAAGCAGTTGGAATTAATCATTCAATAAATACTAGCTCTTGTTATGGGGCACATGTTTAATAAAATAAGAAAAAACAATTTTATTTATGCTCCATCTTTAAATACAATATCCCGAAATTAAAACTGTCGAGGAAATTCTAATTACAAACTTTAAACCTACCTCCAGTTATACCTACTGCAAAGAGTTTGCTCCCAGCCCATTTAGGGGAATGGGACTTGAGAGAGAGAACAGCTAATTCCGAATAAAGTCCCTCTCCTGGGTAGTGCCAGCCCGAGTGATAGAGGGGGTATGCTGCAGGTGTCTGAATGGGAAGAGGCGAATGTGGCACAGAGAAAGATTCAGGAGAGGTGGGGCTATTTGGGACTATCAGGACACCTGGGCAGGAAGGCAGGTGGAGGTGGGGATGGGGAGAGGGTAACCACCTTTCAGAAGTCACTTCTGAATTTTTGAGCACCAGGAGTAAGGTGGCCCTGCCCAGCGTCCAACCCTTCAGCTTTGGCAACGTAAGCATCTTCATCCATGTGCCAGGTCTGTGTGATGAGTTAATGGCATGTTTTGCTTTGCTCTCATTACATTACACTGAGTGCTGAAAGGGAGAAAATGTAAATGCTGGTATTGATTATAAGTAACACAGGTTTCAGGGAGGTGAAGCAATTGAAACAAAGATGGAAATATTTAGGCATTGCCAAAATGGCACATCTTCCATTTCAAGTACTCGTTGTTCTTGAATTGGTCAAATGTATATTCAGCTGGAAAGGAAAGGATTAAAATGTATTTAACAAATATTCTTTTAGAGCTGATGATGTGCCAGGCAGTGCTTTAAGCAATTTACATATATTAACTTATTTAAAAATTAAAGAAACTAATGAGAACCACAAGTACATATTAGACAAACATAAACTGAGGGACATTCTACAAAATAAATGCCCTCTCTTCAAAAATGTCAAGGTCAGCTAAAGACAAAGAAAAAATGAGGAGCTATTCTCGATTAAAGTAGGCTAATGCACATGATAGCTCAAAATTCAATGAGCTATCTTTGTTGGTATCCTGGATCAGAATTTTTGTGTGTGTGTGATGGAGAATATTAGAGTGATAATTGGCAAAGCTTAAGTAGGATATGTAGGTTACTGAATCATACTACATTAATGCTAGCTAATTTTTGTTTATAAAGTTTCTGTGCTAATGTAAGAAACTGTCCTTGTTTTCAAGAAATGCAAACTAATATATTTAGAGCTTAAGGAACACAATATCCACATTTTAGTCTGAAAATGGTTCATAAAAAATAATAAAAATGTATAGAGAAAAAATAATTAAGCAAACATGAAAATGCTAACATTTGGGGAAATATGAAGAAAAGTATATAGGAATTTATTGCACTAAAAAGGCAGGAAACAACTTTGACAATGAAACTCTTTTGGAGGAATTCAAGTGAGAGTTGAGGTTGACCTGAACAGACATAGCACCCACAGATTGGAGAGTCTTTTTATAAATACAGAAGATACCTAAAGGAGAGACGTTCCTGCACTTGGTGGCTAATTAAATATGGCCTGAAAGTGAGAGGAAAGAGGAGTCTGGGATTCAATCCTCAGGAACCTGAGGAATCCCAACTCTGGACAGACGTAGAACTAAAACAGGAAACTGAAGATGGAGGTTGCATTTTCCCTTTGCCACCATGTTGCTGTATGACCTTTAGCAAGTCACCCTTTCTGGACCCCATGGGAAAAAGAGGCTGTTGGACAGAGAGATGCCTTCCCTATGAATCAAGGGCCAAGAAGAGCACCAGCCAAGAGGCAGAGGGGTGACTGGAAGCTCAGAGTTGGTGTATAGTGTTGAAGGTGACAACATGGAGTGAAAATTCAAAGAGTATTAGCTTGCAACTCATGAAATTTCTCTTTTCATTAAGTCAAAAGTAGTCAAACATTATCAACTCCAAATGACTTAACCTACTATGAGTAACGTGAGACTGGACCTTGAAGAAGCCAGGAATGTGTGTACAGATTGGAAACCCACCAGGTGAAAGCAAAAGCTAACGTTCCAAAACGGATCGGTTTTCTGAAGATGGAAGAATGTGGAGTAAGAAGAGAATAGAGCCTAGAAGAGAACTTTATCGGTCACAGAGATTACATGAATTCTTTAATCATACAAATGAGTATTTATTGGAACCCAGCTGCGGACCAGGCATTCTGCCAATGGTACAAATCCAGGAATAAATAAAGTAGGTACATTCCCCTGCGCTCTTGAAGATCTTAGTGTAGAAGAGGAAGAGAAGCCAGGAGGAAATTGTAACTACACCTACTGTTCACACCACTGTTGACCAAGCACTTGCTGTGTGCCACGCACTTAGATAAAAGCCAGACATGGTGGGCCTTCTCTGGGCACCCTTGGTTTTCACCCTACTCCATCCTGAGGCCATACTTACTTAGCACTTCATCAGATGTCCCCTGTCGAAGATCCAGGTGCACAATACATTCATGAAAAATTGATATCTAACTGAACATTTATTTCCTAAGGAGATGGGAGGGAAAGCTTCGCATCACTCACCATACCAGAGAAACTTGAACAAATTACCTCATCTCCCCACACCCCAGTCCCACTGCACCATGACCTCTCCAAAACCACTCTCACACCCCATGAAATCTCATCCCTGCCTTCACCTTGCGTACCCCACTCATCCCAGCAAGGACCAAAATGAAACTCTGCTGTTCCAGAAGCACATGCCTTTCCATGTCCTTTCTCAACGCCAACTTGCTCATCAAAGAGTTTTGTTGCTTGTGGATGAATTCCCCAAGAATTCATCAAACCAAGGAGGCCTCGTAGGGGAAGCAGAAGGAGAAGCTGGGAACAGATTCTGTACTGACAATACAAGATTGTCAAAAGATACGGAGAAGACAGACGGAACAGCGAGAGAGAGAAAGGTTTGTCTTCCAACCTACCCATTATCTTGAATTCTCACATCATCTCTGAGCAAGATATCATGCTCTGTATTTCACAGAGAAGTAAATTGATCTCCCAGGAGAATAAGTAACAGGTTGAAGGCCATAAACAAAGATATGGCAGGGCTGGGATTCAAACTGAGGCATACCTGACTCTCTACCTCACAGCACTGTGAAGGAACAGAGGACGTAGGAGAAACTGGAGAGATCCGGTGAAACCTGGACTGAGATACTTTGCGTGTGCCGCTCGTGAACCTGGTCACAGACCAGATTTCTGCAGCTGTGCAGCAGAAGAAAGATTCAGGTTGCCTTCCTTTTCATAACTGAGCTCCTTATCTTTAGATAGGAAATAAGAAACCTTTGAATTGTTTGTAGAGTAAGAGTTCATGGGGCCCTAATAAAGGTGTCTCCTAAAAGGGACTACATGAATTTGGTGTCCTCAGCTACTAACATTCTCATAAATTATTAGGTGTACCCTAAATAAGAGAGGCTATCAGGCAAGTCGCCCTAGAGGAGAAAGTTTCTAGGCTGAACTTGTGTCTCTCGCTCAGTCCTGGCCATCAGCTGTCTGTACGTGACCAATGACGGATTTGCTCTGCTTGTCCATGTCCCATGAGTAAAAGAGACCTACTAATGTCTTCTCTCACCTCCTCAGAAGAAATGTACATTGAAATCATACATATAAAATGAACGATGCTTATGAATGAAAAACATGATCACCCTTAAAGAAAATGAATTAATGTTTTCTTTGTTTAGAAAATGTTGAAGTATTCCTAGCATGCCCAGGGCAGGCAGTACATGGAACACAAAGGGTTCTGTTTTTTTCTAGAGTGAGGTTCTCGAGTCCCTTATGGTTTATGACATGCCCTCCTCACCCACCCGAACAGCCGGGTCTGGAGTTTGCCAAAGAGCTGTCTTCATTCCAGACATGGCACAAGAACCGAGATTTCATTTGCCTCTATCTCCGAGTACTACAGACACAGTGGTATGCTTAAGGCCAAAAGAAGAAAAACGTCTCCAGTAAACAGTGATTCAGATAATGTCACCAGGAAAAAAAGGTACTGGAGACCTCCAGGGGACACACACCGGGCCCTCTTCCCCCTCCTCCCTCCTGCTCAATCTATAGTACGTCACCACTTAAGGAAGGCAGGCTGGTTTTCCATACCAGCAAAGCCAGTTACAGGCAGTGTTAATGCCTCTGAGAAGTTTACTGTGTGTGTGACCGGGGAGTGAGATTGGTTCGATTCAGATCAGCCCCAGGCTGTCTCTCGCCTTGCAGAAAAGGCAGCCTCCCTTAGTGGGGCACAAGAGCTTGCTCCAAGCAGTGTCAATTATGGAATGATGGATGGGTGTCCCATGCCAGTCACCAGCAGGTACCTTGCTTATCGAGCCTCAGCCCTTGAACCCCACTGAAAGCTGTCGCCCAACTCCAATCAGAACTGTGACTTCTCTGTATTAAGGACCCCTTCAATCTGGTCTCCCCTGCCCAGACACTGGTAAAAGTTCCACTTTCTTCCAAAATATCCGTACTGTGCTTTAAGCGTATACCTAAGATGGCATGAGCGGGCATGGGTACAACAATGATAACTACCTTATATTGAGCTCTTACTACTGTGTACCAGGCTATGTGCTTCATCGGATTATTGAATATTTATAAAAATAAATGCTATCATTGCTCCTACTCTGAAGATGCAAAACTGAGGGTCAGAGAGGAATCAAATCAAGTGAGTGACAGATGGATTTTGAACCATTTGATTCCAAAATCTAAGCTCTTAACCACTAAGTTATATGTAATTATATGTTGGTTTCTTGTTACTGAGATATGCATATCACAAAATATAGTAGTTTTGTTAAATTGTATATGTACTATATATGGCTATATAAGCTATCTGTGATTCATAGAAATTCAGGATTCTTTTTCCGTTTTGTGCTTTCTTTATTAAATTTTTTCGGTGAGCATGTGTTAGTTGAATTAATTTGACTTTTTAATTATGAAATGTTTCAAATATTTATGTAAGTACAAGAAATAATACAAGAAAACTACATACCCACCATTCATATTTAAGAAATACCATTTTATCATGTTGACTTCAAAATTATTTCAGAAATAAAACATTCCAGGTAGAAAGGCGAAACTCCCCCATTCCACCACTACATCTATTTCCGCTCTCTATGCCCCCAAACTCGCCAGTGTCCTTAAGTTGGAGTGTTGCCTTCTCCTTGTTTTCATGTCTTTACTACATATGTATGTATTTTCATCAGGAAAAAATGTATTGCATATGTATGTTTCTATAAATAACATACAGTAATCCTGCTGGCTGGATTTTCATGTGTATATCCCTTCACAGGTACCTGCAGTTGGCTTTTCACTGCACTGGTTAAGTTATTCGCTATAACTGAGTCCACATTTTGTCAACCTTGTATGGTTCAAGATTACAGATGTCTCCTAGATTTATCAAAGATGGGGTTTTTGTTTCCATTTATTGTTCTCTGCGTGTTTGGGGCTGTGTTCAAAAGGAGGAGTGGAGTATAAAGCCAGATCTCACTGATTCTTTTTCCACATCTATTTTAATGAGCCTACGGCTTCTGTTCTTTCGTCTGCTCATTGTATAAATGGCATGAATGGATCTTCCAGTGTGAAGCCGTCCGTGCATTCCCGGGTTCAGCTGCCCTCGGTCATATCGTGGTTTTATTGCCCCTGTTCTTATCGTCTTTGCTGCTCTCGTTGCTTTGCTGCTTTGGCTCGTTTTCTTTCCCCTTACCTTTCTGTAGTCTCTGAGGTACCTGTTCGTTGAAGGTTTGGCAAAAGATGCCTATAAAACCATCTCTACCTAATGCTTCCGTGGGAAGACTTTTTTATATAATTTTTCAAATTAGTTGACATCTGTTCTTATTATTTTCTTGTTTATGATCCTCTTTTAGCTATAGCTCTGCGTCCCTTTCATTTTCGATATTGTTAAGTTTGCCTTCTTGCCCAAACTTGCCAGGAGACTGTCCATACTGTTAGTGTCTAAAAACAGAGAAACAAAAGTTTCTCCTACTCTAGTGTGTTTTTTCATAAATACCTACAAACACACATACATACATACCTGTATACGTACATCGTTTTCCCAAATAAAATGGGAAAACAGAGTTTACTTCTGCTTGTAGACAGGTGCTCTTCTCGCCAACTTTTTGGGAGTAGGCCGGAGCCCCGCAGAAAGGTGACTTTCTCAGTGGCAGCATGTCCAGCTAACGGCACTATCCCTCTCTCTGCAGGTACCCAGGCTCATAACTTGGAATCAGAGCACCTGTGTTTCCCCCTCAGGTGTTTTCCCTTCCTGCCTGGGTGACCTCGAGCAAAAGGGCAGTAAAGACACCCCCCTGGAAGGCTATGGCAAGGATTAGCTGGAAGAACAAGAATGGATGAGAGAGTGGAGGTGAGACCAGAGCTGGAGAGACCTGGGCTTGAATCCCAGCTTACTTACTTGCCAGCTGTGTGGCCCTGGGCATCTTACTAGTTTGTTAAAATCAAATAAAAATACAGCCTTGAGCTGTCGTGGGAATTAAATTGTATGTCTGTTTGGCATGGTGCTTAACACACAGAGAGCAAATATTCAAGGGTCACCCTTGTTGTCGCCATGACAATTATTATCAGCCTTATATGGGTGAAGGCCTTAGCTTAAGAACACGCAGAATGCAGGTTCAGAGTCGTCTTCTCTTCATCCCTCTTGTGGCCGAAGCTGGGCATGATGAGGCCAGCATAGCCCTGGAAGGTCTAATCCCAGAAGACTTTCTGATCCCTGAAGGTGGAGCTCTGATCCCAGCTCCACCTTCAGCCTGACAGCCGCTCCCAGCAAGTAGTAAGCCTCACATTTCTAAAGGGTAGAAAGTGTGGATTTGAAAATACAGAGTCCCATAACCAATGATTCCCTAGACACTCTATCGAAGCTCTCAAGAATCGAATTATACCCAAAGCTAGTAAAATTATACCCTGTGTCTATGGTGTAACATGGTGTTTTTTAAATCAGTCTCCCTAAACTCCTAGGGATTCCAGAAGCCAGCCTTTCTTTTCCCCTACCACACACTAATGGTAGAGAGAACACCACACTCTCCCATCTAAATTCACCCAGACTTTTAGATAACTGACGTTAATATAAAGCTTCACTTTATATTAAGGAATATAAAGCACACCCAGGGCTATGAAGCATCAATGTCATTCTTAGCCGAGACTCTCAATCTGCCCTTTGACCTCATGTCTAAGGTGTTTATCATGGAAAAAGATATCATAAGCCCCTTTGGGTCTCAGTTTCCACATCTGTAAAGTCAGAATGATGATAACTAATTGACCACACTGTGAGAGGCAGGAATGAAGAAATCAACATGAAATTGTTATATGAACAGTGGAGACATGTATACATGTTAAAAGTTATTTCACACACACCTACACTATCAAGTCCCACTTATGTTTGTCGAAAACCGGGGCTCAGAGAGGTTAATTACTTTCTTAAGGTCAAAGAGTTAATATGCAGGCTCTGGTAGATGCCACGTGGCACTGCCCAGGAGCCCTTCAAGTGAGTTACTCCCTGCCTATGTGCAGGAGATGCAGTCAAGGGACAGACTCTAGCTGTCCGGCCTGTCCTGGTTTGTCTCCGCTGCACAGTGCCACCTCACCCAAGGCTGTATCCTTCCTGTGGAAGCCCACACCACGTACCATGATGGAGCAAAGCAGAGTTATAAAGGCTCAGCCACTTCAACCTCCCGCAGAACAACTCCGATGGGCAGTGGTCTCTTCTGGGTTAACCCAGCCTACGTTGGACCTGCATCCCAAGCTGACTTTTTCTTCTACCCAATCCTGCTGTCTCAAGATCACAGGCATTGATTCCATACAAACATCTTGTATCCTGACCTGCGTCTCAGCATCTCTTGGCGAACCCAACCTGAGACGCAGGGGAGCTGAGATCTGAGCCTGGATCTGTCTGAATGTACAACCTAATTGAATTTGCCAGGAAGGGGCAGGAGCAGGTGCTTCTGATAAGCCCATCTGTCCCCAGTGCTCAGCACCCCACGAGTTCCGCCAGCCCTGTGCTAAGGAGACCCGCATAGACCCGGAGCTTGTGAACACTGAGAAACAAAACGTAAGGTTAGTCCCGTCCACGGCTTTCTGAGCAGCAGGAGGGCACTGCTGCTTAGTTCAGAGAAGACCTTCTCTGTAGCAGCTCCCCGGCAGGCCCAGCTGGATGCGGCTACAAGAGGACTTTGAAGATAGCAGCTCATGGCCTGGACCAGCCCAGGCCCAGGCCCAGGCCAGGCCAAGCCCCTCCCCAGCACCTCCACATGGAAGCAACTCAGCCAGCCGCCAGCACCAGCAGGTGGCTCTGAAAATGCCCTGTGTAATTAGAAATCTCATTTCCATTCCTGGTCTCTGGTTTACATGGCAAAGAGAGCAGTTTTTCTGGAATGAATTACCCACTCCCTGCAGATGTCTTCAAAGGCTTATAATCCAAAACGGGCTCTCCGAGACCCGGCCTCCCCAGGGCCGCCCATGCACACAGGAAGTCACTCCTTTGTGGGCACAGATGGGCTTTTGAAAATGTATGAACGGTGCTGATGTGGCAGAAAATGCTGGCCAAGGGGGCAAGAGTCAGAGCCCCTGGTGTTTGGATCTTAGGGAACCTCAGAGTACATTCTCCTCACCTTCATTCAGGGCGAATGCATATGGTTTGCCTGGGGTTATCTCAGCTTTAGCCCTGAAGGTCTCACGTCCGAGAAACTCCTTAGTCCCAGGAGATCCTCAAGGTAAGGAAAAGGCAGAAATAAGAGTCTAGTTCATTTGGGGCAACCCCAGGTGAAGAGAAAGTCAGAGCCTCCAACTTCTCAGTTTGCAACTAAGTCAGTGAGATGCCAACTGAGCTAATACAGGGTGGGGCAAAAGTAGGTTTACAGTTGTTCATATGGAAAATAATACAATGATAAATAATAACACCAGAATAGACTCTGTTTGGTGTACTCGCAACTGTAAAACTACTTTTTTCACACCCTGTGTGTATAGGAGGTCTGTCCGAAAAGTATCCAGCCATGTGCTATGGAAAAGAGAGACATTTATTGAAGAAGATACAAGATAAAAGAAACATTATACAGGACAATGACACTTCAGTCCCCTTCAAAGTAGGCACCTTGGAACCTCACACAGTTCTCCCAATTGCCATCAGCTGCCCTGTCATATTTTCCTGAATCTTATCGACAGTCTGAAATCCCTTCCCTTTCAAAGGTGATTTTAGTTTGAGGAAAAGTCAGAAGTCACAGGGCGTGAAATTTGGGCTATAGGGGGGCTGAGTTACCTGGGTGATTTGATGTTTCATCAAAAAACTGCACAAAATGTGATGCATGAGCGGGCACGTGGGTGTGATGAAGCTCACCATTGCCCACTGCTGCGGCCTTCTGAGTCATCCGAATAGTTTCTGCAGAGGAGTGTTCAAGCTTAGTACGAGATTGGATGCAGATTTGTTGCTCTACTCAGCCATTTTGAATGCGACAGCCACACAGTACACATGCCCACTTAATGGCTTCTACCGCTCCTGCTGACTAGTACAGTGAAGTTGTCATTGTTCACACATGCACATTCCAGTCCACTCTTCTTGTCCACCAGGGCACATCGATGTTGTGCAAACCATTCTCATTATATTAACAATGGCTGGACTTTTTTCCAGACAGACCTCACAGATAGGTAGATATAGAGGTAGAGGCAGAGGCAGAGACAGAGACAGAGATACAGAGACAGAAACAGAGATAGAGGTATATGGCTTAATGGCATAGAGTAGGAACTGGCCAGTTTTTTCTGCAACAGGCTAGATAGTATATATTTTAGGCCCCGTGGGCTGTATAGTCTGTCTCAATTATTCAACACCTTCTGTTGTAACAGAATAGCAGCCATAAGCAATACATAACTGAGTGCGAATGGTTGTGTTCTAATAAAACTTTATTTACAAAAACAGGCAGTGGGCTGGATTGGGGCCATGAGCTCTAGTTTGTTGACCCCTGCTGTAGCACATAGGTGTTGAGGTCAAGAGAGCTGGCTTCAGTTGCTAACTCTTCCTCTTACGATCCGTGTGACTAAAAGCAATTTACTTCAGTTAAGAGTTTCCATTTCCTTGCTTATAAAACAGAAATGGCATGTGGCAGAGAGTGCTAGTGACCAAACATGCAATGCCCCTCCACATTCCCTAGCCTCCTTTGCAGCTGGGTTGAGCCATGGAGTGAGTTCTGGTCAATGGAATGTGGGTGGTGAATGTCAACCACTTACAAGCCTGACTCTTACCATGTCCTATGTAAGTCTCTAGACCCTTCCTCTACCATGGTGACCTTGGGGGTCACGTGTTCCAGACGGTATAACTGCAACATGGGGAAGGGCCACCCAATGCCCAAGGAACTGTGCAAGAGTGAGAAATAAAACTTTACTGTGTTAAACCACAAAGATTTGGACTTTGTCTGTTGGGACAGCTGGAACAATTACCGTAACACAAATACCTACATCCTGGGGTCACTGTGAGGATCAAAGGAGATTGGTGGATAGGGCACCAAAGCCTGCGACTTGATACACAGAATGCACTCAAAATTAGCTATTATAACTAATTGACTATAACATGTATTACAAGAAGTTTACAGTGGGATTTAACAAAAATCAGAAGACTACACAGGAAATGAGTCAACTAACTTTTCAAAAAATATCAACCCGCCGAGATTTTTTTAACGTCAAAAACAACATTTTGATAAGAAAAATGTTGCTTCTGTTATACCTTTAAAAAGGCATCACTTATTAACTCTCTAAGAAAAAGAAGGAGGGAAAATACCTTCTAATTGGTACATCACCATTCATCGTTTTCTCTATCCAGCACAAGCTCCCTGAGCAGGTCCGCGGTGTGCGCGCCTTGAGCCAGCTGCTGACTCAGCCATGGTCCCGCTGCGCAGCCGTCGGAGCAGGTGGCCACCCGGCTCTGCCAAGGGTCATCAGTCAATAGAAGGGGAAAATATGGGGAAGGCCCAAGGAAGTGAGCAGGAGTATAGATGTTTCCAAAAGCAGGTCAAGAAAGAAGAGAGCATCTTTGATCCTGTAGATGAGAAGTGTGACTGTTATCGAAAATGCAGGTGGACAGAGCCAATAGGCCTGCTCATAACTGATGCAGGACGCACTGTGAAACCAGATCTGCTCAGATTGGGCCCAAGTCCAGATCCAGACTCGTCATGACCTCCTCCATGTGGCTAACATTCAATGACCACTCAGCCGGCCACACACAATGCCGAGTGCTCCGCCGAGCTCACTGCCTTTAACACAGTTCAGCATAGCCCTGAGAATAAGCGCACTATTATCTACTATCATGTAGACTACTTATGAAAACATCAAGGTTCAGAGGCTGAAAGTCTATTTCTCTGGATCTTACTGCTATTAAACGGCAGAGCCGGGATCCAAACACAAGTGTCTCCGTCAGTTCAAGGTGCTGTAAAGAGAATGGCATAGACTAGGCGGCTTACACAACAGAAATTTGTTTCTTAATGGTACGTCTGAGATCGGGATCATGTTCTGATGAGGCCCCGTTTCCTGGTTTGTAGACAGCTGCCTTCTAACTGCGCTCTCACAGGGCCGAGAGTAGACAGACAGAAAGTGAGCTTTCCCATGTCTCTCTCCATAAGGTCACTAATCCCATTTTGAGGGCTCCACTCATACGACCTAATCACAACCCAAAGTCCCCACTTCCTAATGCTATCTTACTGGGGATTGGAATTTTAACACATGAATCTGGGTAGGGGGTGGGGAGACACCAGCATGCAACGTGTGACAATTAGTAACCTTAATTCCAAAAACGGACCACTTAATTCCTCAGTTATGCTGTCACATAAACCAAGCTCTATCACACACTAGGCCCTGTTCTAAATGTTTCATGCATCTCGTTTAACTTTTTCAGAGCCCTATGAGGTCGGTGCTGTCATCATTCCCATTTTACAGATGAGGAAACCACAGCTAGGAAAAGCTAGATGGCTTCCCCAGGGCTACAGGGCTGAGAAGTGAACGTTCTCACTTCAGGTCTCACCTCTTTACAGTGACCCAGAGTCTCAGTCTCCCAAGTATGTGAAGTCAAGCAGAAGGCCAGAGCTCCATGGGACTGGCCACTGTGCTTGGTGAGACTCTTTTGTCCAGACCTCTGTCACTTCCCTGGGTGATAGGGGTCTGGAACCTGTGATCAGGCACAACTTGACTGGAAGACCTGTGCCCAGATATGGAGGGAGCATCATTTTAGCTGAGTGTGACCTTCCACGCATGGCAATTGTAACCCAACATGTAAATGATGCGTTGTAAATCAGAGGGCAGATGGTCCCATCATAAATCATCCCATTTCCTCCAAGCTTACCAAGACAGACATGTATAAATTTCACGTAGGCTATGGCAGGTGCTGTCATTTATATTTCCAATTAAATGAGTCCAAACTTTGCTCACATCTCAGTAGGGAAGCTGAGCATTAATATGGTGAGGAGCAGCTCAGATCTTCATGAGAACTTCCTTGTGCTGGTGTCACCCACGACCCTCTGCTCTTCTGTCTGTTGAACGGAGCCGGCCAGGCAGGAACTTCAGGCAGGTTCATCTGTAAAACTTGGTTAATGCCTCAGTGGAGGGGCCACAGATAGAGGGTGCTCACAATATCAACCTCTGAAAAGGCAGGGACCTGAGGATGCTAGGAGCACCCATCACCCTGTTAGATGGGCCAATCTGACCTGATCGTTTCTGGTCATCATTGCACCACAGAGAGAGAGCTTTTCCATACCCTGCAAAACATTTTCACACCATGTATTCCTAATGGTCCTGGTTGAAAGGTAGGGCACATTCCTAGTGAGAAGTGACACATTTTTCTGGACTAAGCATGGGCCCCAGCTAACAGTCCTGTGTCTAGTGCCTTCTGCTTGTGCGTCTTTAGGAAATGTACTCCACGTAGCCTAGCATCAGTTGGAGCACAGGAAAGTACAGATGTGGAAATGTCTGTGACAAGGCTTTACATACAATATGTAAATAACAGCAAATGTTTTGCCTTTCCTGTAGTTATTGTCACTGTCTTCTTCTTAGTGTGACAGAAAATAGGGTTTCTGAAACCCTTTAATCCTCTTCCTGTCTGAGGAATTTGCCAGTTCCCTTGGAGTCTCCGATCCTTACTATGGTAAGAAAGCATAAAAGATAATCCCTGAGGGTAACGATAAAGACAGAATCGGTTAGCGTAACTACCAGAGTCGATATAAGCAAAAAAAAAAAAAAAAAAAAAGAGGATGTATCTTGTAAGTACCTCACTCTAAAGCTAGACTTGAAGGGGCCATTTCCTTTATACTAGTAGAACCCAGAAGACCCAAAATCAATATCTCAACCCTTCTCCAAACTCTGAAATAAAATGAATGGGGCTTAGTGTCTGGAAGTGAGTGAAAATGAGGCAAGAGATAAGTAAAATGAGGGAGTAATAGAAGAGAAGAGGGAAAAAAGGAGGGAATACGAAGAACACAGACTCTCATTTCCATGTAGAATAGGATATAATATACACTTATCATAGACTCAGTTGGAAAAGCAAAAGGTTGATTTGCATCATTCTCTGGCCTCCATGTAATTGTAGAGTGGATAAATATGAGACTGGAGAAACATGCAGAAGCCAAGTCATTGAAGTCCTTCTAAAACCCTTGAGCTAAGAAGCAGATACATTACCTAGAAAGCACTAGGGAGCCATTGACTAGCCCGAAGCAAGAGAGTGCCCAGGGAACACATACGCATTTTAGAACGACTTCTCCGCTTGCTCTGTAGAATGGCTTATAGGGGAGCAAAAGTTGGAAGAAGAGGGGAAAAGGACACTATTTATGTCGCCTCAGCAAATGGGCATCCAGCACGGCCTCCTGACATTCAGACAGCAGCCGAAAGAGAGAGCAGGCAGGGCTTCTGAGACAGACCTGCAGGTCGAACCACTGACTGGACGCCTCCCAGTAGCCAGGTACGGCTTCGGCAGGAGATTCGGAGCTCTGCCGTCCTGTGGGCTCGGGGCAGAGGAGGGTGAGCGGGTCTAAGGAGACGGGCTGAGGGTCTGTGTTGGAAATGACAAATTGACATGCCTAGAAGGAATTTGGAGATTTTCTCCAGTAGAAGATTTAGACAACGTGTAAATTGTAGCCATGGACATGGTTAAAATAAGCTGAAGAAAGAATGCAGAGAGGGTGAGTGCTGGGCCACAGGGCCTTCATTCTGAAAGGTTTTTTGACGACTTCTCTCCAAATATTCTTATCTATTTGGAGAAGTGAAAGCTGATAAATCTTGACTGGCGATATGACTGATCATGTAATACAATTCGTAGCTTAATAACCAAGTCATTGTCTATTAGACAAATGCCAATGCCCGTTGGTGAGTCCTAGGTCAGTTGGTTTTTCATATTCAACATATTTTATCAGTGATTTGGGTGAAAAATGGTCACTGTGGGTGCTGTGAAGAGAAAATGAGTTAATGAGGCTACAGGAGTTAGCAACACATAGGGATGAAGGGTCCGACTGATAAAGTAACACTTGACAAAGGCACTAGCCTGGTCTGCAGTGGGGCCCCAAATCATCTGCAGTGGGGCCCCAAATCATCTGCAGAAGCATGGGATGCGGACTTCACTGCTTGGCAGCAGCTGCTTTGAAATTAAAAATAAATGTATGTGGGACATGTTGGGGCCTGGGCTGACGCTAGGCTCGATCTCATGTCATACAGAACTTGGTGGCTGGAAGACAGCATTTGCCATATTAATGTTAATTAACATCAGTCAAAATATAAAGTTCAAAAGGCAGAAGTTCATTCTCATCTACACATCTGGCTGGAACACCCCAACTTGGTGGGCTCGACTCTGAGCACAGCCTCCAAGAAAGGGGGTACACTAGAGGGTGAACGTATCCACCAATGAACTGAAACAATTAAGGTGAAAAATGTAAGACAAAAGGTTTATTGTAATCCATTCATTCTGCAAGTCAAAGAGCTGTCCTGTGGCAAACGGTGTAGGGTCTATAGACAGGAGTTACAGAAAAGGTAATGTCTTTCAGCCTGTAAGACTTCCAACAATAGCCTTGCATGGCTTGGGAAGGAGGATTCTCAGTCCCTGGAGAGGTCAGGAAAAGACCAGGGCCACCTTGATGGAATAGGCAAGAATAATTCAAGCACCAGACAAGGTATCAAAAGTGATCATCTGCTGGAAACTGAGACCATGGGATCCTGGACCCATGCAGGGAACCAGTTGCTCCTGGAGACACAACCTGACTCACAGGGGGGTCACCCCTTGCCCTGCCTCCCTTCTTTTGCCTTCCAGTCCCCACCAGTACACCCTATTGGCCAAACCCAATTGAACCAGATGACCTGGGAGCCTAGCCTACAGGGGTCAGCCCCGTACCAACAGCCCAGATTGAGGGAGGGACAAGGTAAATAGATCATGGTTGGGAGAAGGGACAAGATATATAGTTCATGGGCCAGGAAGGATGTAAATTTGCCCTCTGAGAGTGGGCAGCAGATTCCCCCAGTGGCAGCAAAGCCTTTGGTTCAGTTGACCAAGCTGATGCATGGCATTGAAAGAAGGTGACAGTCAACATCCAGCCCCTCCCTTCCTTCCTGCAGGCCAGCTGGGAGCTGCAGGGGGCTGGGCGGCAGTGCTCCCCTTTGGGCCAGAACTGCTCATCCAGGGCATCTCAGGCCTCATCTCCCAGCACGCCTCCCAGAGATGCTCCTGGCCCCCAAAGCGGAACCAGAAAAGGCTACACGGATCTCAGAGCTCCTCCGGCATTTGCTGCCCCGGAGTTATTTTTATATCTCATTTCCTCACATTATGGCAATTTACATACTTCAGCAGAGTACATTAGTGTCCAAAACACAAACCAGGAACAATAACGCATTACCGGGAGCTTCGCAGAAGCCCCAGCCCAAGGAGGTTTCGGAAATCAGTTGCTAAAACAAGTGGTTCCCTCATCCCGAGTGGGAGAATTCTCAGCAACACTTGACAATAAGTGGACGTGATGAGGCCCGCACCGCGCCGTAATTCCTGCCGGATTGCACATTGACAGCGGCATTCAGCGCGCGGAGCCCATCAGAGCGGGCATTGTTGCGATGAATACCAAAGGGATTGCGGAGCGAATTGCTGCTTCATTGCCAAGTGCTTCCGATTCTCTGCTCCTGCCATCTGTGTCCTCCGGAAGACACACAGAAGCAAAGGTCCAACTTAGGGGCCTGGCTCTAGGTTGCGGGGAAGGACGGCTCCCCAGGCAGGAGCCCCAAAGAAAAGGAAGGGAGTATACGTGGGGTCAGGGACTCTAGAGAAAATTCCATTGTCTCCACATAATCAGGTTACACTGAGAAAAACCTAAACACAATCGTAGGTAGGACAGCCTGTGCCCACCATGCTTGCTCAAACATTCAAACCCCTACTCTCAGAAAGACAGCTCAGTCTATTCTCACACATGGTCACACACAAACACAAACATACCCATTCATTCACTCAACAGTAGTGAGCGCCTTATCTGTACCAGTGGCTATGATAGGCACACGGCCCTTTCCTTCCTGGAGTTTACTTCACACAGACAAACACGTGTGCACAGGCACACCCATATTCTCACACAGACACATACACAAGGACACAGACAAGTTACACATGCACATGCCTGACAAACTCAGAAACCCACCCAAGCACTTGCATATTCACAACTAAAATGCAACACCAGCCGCAGGGAAGAGAAAGAACTAATCAACTGTCTAGCTCTGTTTTAATTCTGAAAACACGGCTCTATTTCAAGTCAGAGGTTCTCAGCTCAAGGATCTTCTGCTTACCAAGGGTTTGGTTTGTCTTTCGTTCATCTATTAGACAAGTTCTGTATTTAACGCTTTCAGGTGCTGTTAGCCCCAGTCTGGGTTTAAAATACAGCAGTGATACGCCACTTTGGAATGGAAATGTAGCAAGAAGTACAACCTTCTTCTGCAGTGCGATGCATTCCGCTCGAAGAATGCTATTATCTCCTGCAACCGTCCAGGCAGAAGGCGCCCAGGTTCTCTCTCCAAGCTCTGGCTAACAACGACAGCCAAAGCCAAAGCCAAAATAATGACAACTAACATTTATTGAACACATACTGTAGGCAAGACAGTGTGCTAACTGCTTTGGACAGGCCATTTCATTTCATTCTCTCAACAGTCCCAGGGGGAGTTTCTGCCCATGGTGCAGATGATAAAACTGAAATTCAGTGAGATTAGGTAACACTTGATGACACCCAGAAAACTGGCAGTAGAGCTTGTATTTAAATCCAGACAAACTAATCTTTTCCTTTGTTATCGGAGGCAAAAAGGGAAATATTAGGTTTTCGCAGAGCTGGGCTCAGAGTACACAGGAGTTCGACGTTACCCCCCATACTTTTGTATATGTCATCATAATTTCATCATCACAGTCCACTCTGTCCTCTTCCTCTTTCTGTTTATTTGCAGCTTGTGATATTGTTTTGGTTGAATTAATCCTGACTAAATAAATTTTTAAAACCTAAGCAAAACAAACAAGTAAATAAATAAATCCAGGCAAACTGACCATAGAAATTGAGTGTTCCCTGTATCAGTTAGCTACTGCTGCAGAACAAGTCAGCCCAGTATTATTATTTTGTATGTTTTTTCTGAGCTGACCGAGGCCATCTAGACAGTTTTCACTAAAGTTTCCTTGCAAGCCAGAACTGGGATGAGGTGCATAAGGCAGTCAACCTTGGACACAAATTTTAAAGGAAGGAAGGTGCCAAATAAACTCAATCATGAAGATAAGTCATATTGTAACCAAATTTTTTAAAATCAAAATTAATGAAGAAATTTCATGAGCAAAATATCAAAATTTTAAGTACAGACAAGATGGGTATTACTCATGTTTTTCTTTTGCCTCAGGCTCCAGTATGGCTCAGCACAGCACTGAACTCCTGCTAGTCCCTTGGTCTCTTGTGGAGTTAGAAACATATGAAGCCTCACTTATTTGTGCCAGGTGTCTACACTGGGAGGACCCCAACAGCTGGGGTCTGGGACAGATGTTCGAGTTCCTTGGGCATCTTTCCCTGCCCCATGTGGTCTCTCCAGATGGTGGTTTCAGGGTAGCTGGACTTCTTACATGGAGGTTCGAGACTACAAGGACACGTGCCCCAGAAGAAACAGAGCCAGGAGGGAGCTGTATATCTCTTGTGACCCAGCCTCAAAAGTCACACAACATCACTGCCATAGGATGCTCTTTGTAAGTCCAGCCCATATTGAAGGAGAGGGACAAAGACTCCACCTCCTGATCTGACACGTGTCCGACAACCACCACACTCTGAAACTACAGCCCTGGAAGTGGGCAGTCTCTGTGTCCACGCCACAACCCACTGTGAGTAATTGCCCCCCAAATATTCTTAGTATGGTAACTAACCACTTAGGTCACCTGTCATGTAGGTGTCTGAGTACATCTGTGTCCATCAGTGAGCATTTGCCACACATACAAATATCTGACCTGGGGAATAACATCCAAATCTCAACATGTGGCATTAACGACCTTCCAGGGCTATCTACGTTTCCAGGAACTGCCCTGCTCCCTCCGTCCCCACAGGTCAATTTGGGAGGTGTCGACAACTTGTTTCCAGCCAATCTCATTCATCACCACCTATGACACTTGAGCTAAAGAGAGAGTCAGGGGTTAAAAATTTACAAATGATCATGAAGAGGAAAGCCTTTCCCGGCTTCGGGCGCAGCAGAGCGGCTTTAATTTGGACAGGGCTCTCGGAGTCCCTCTCCACCACTCAGAGCAAGGACTTCGAGCTGGCACAGCCCTTTACCCTTTTTTGAGCATCTCATTTTCTTCTCATCTGCAAAATGGACACAGCAACGCCAACCACCGTTGTGAACAGTAAAGATAAAATGAGCCAAGCCTGCGAGGAGATTCAAAGAGGAGAGACGTGCGCAGCAGGTGACTGATCCTTGTTATGGATACTTCTTTCTTTAGTCACCTAGATCCCATCACCCCCCCACCCCACTCCACCCCCACCCCCTGCCGGCCTCAGCGTCTAACACAAAGACCCCCCGCTGTGGTGCTGGGAGATCTCCATCGGAGTTGGAAATGACAGTGTTGTATTGAAGGTGTTAAAGGAAAACAAGCCACCTGAGTATTTAAACAGAAGGAATTTATTTCAGGCAACTGGCTAGCCTGATGCTGAAAGGACTAAGAAATAAAAATGAGGACACCGAGACTGACAGTAGCAAGAAGCTACCACCACCCTCAGGGACAGAGGGAGGAGGTGGGGTTTCTAGAGTTAGGGCCAAGGTCATCTGATGGAAAGTGTCCCATAAGAGCAGGAACCATCGAGGAAACTCAGACTCTACTATGCAAGACAGGGAGAGAGGTGCCCTGGGCTCTCCTTCCTCCCGCCCTCCAGCCGCCCATTGGTGCCTCCTGTTGGCTAGATCTAGCCAGAGGCAATGTGATGCACATCAGACCCTTGAGATACAGAACACAGCTGGGGAAGGACAACGGATGACATAGAACAAACAGCTCAGTCACAGCACAGCAGCCATCATCTTAAGGTCATAAAGCCCAGGAGTAGGTAATGGTGATGATATTTATGTTAATTTTAACTATAATCACTGTGTAATAACCAAGTTCCATTGTCGTTTAACCTGCACAATTGCCCATGGGGCAGGGGCTATTGATATCCCCAGTGTAAATGAAGAAACTGAAGATCAGGGAGCTTAGGTTCCTCACCCAAGGCCACAGCACTAATCGGAATGAAGCCAAGATATGGTATCCAGCAATCCAGCCCCAGACCGCATGCTTGGAGCCACTCTGTTCTGAACCAAATTATGTGCCTTGGAGTCCGGCAAGCTGACTTGAATTCCAGACCTCTCATTTCCTGCTCTGCATGTTCTTGTGTTCTGTTTCCTCATCTACAAAATAGGAGTAATAGTTACTTCACCTACAAAGATGCTGTAAGGACCAATGAATGAGCTGAAATTAGTGAGAGCTCAGCACCATGTTGTTAATTTCATGAGGGTCCTTGCTACCTCAGCCCCTGAAACTTGCAGACTCTCTCTAAGGGAGAGAGAGAGCTCAGGCTGCAGAGGTCCTGGGAGGCACGAGCTAAAAGTCAGATGCAGCTGCAGAGAACCTTCTCTGGACTGGCACTCCGGGACATTCTGCAGTTGCACTGGGCAGTTCCCACACACAGGCAAAGCTCCTGCCCCAAGCGCCCTGTGTCTTTCTGCCTGGGGCCCCACCCTGTCAGGGATACATGCGCAGCCAGTGTGTGAGGCAGTCCAAAAATGCTACAGATGCTGAAGAATTGAGACAACAAGGAGTAGCTCTGGCTGGGTAGCTCAGTTGGTTAGAGCATCGTGGCAACGTGCCGAGGTTGCAGGTTCAGTCAGGACGCATATAAGAGTCAGTAAGTGGAAGAACAAATCTCTCTCTCTCTCTCTCTCTCTCTCTCTCTTTCTCTCTCTCAAAATTAACGCAACAAAATAAATTTTAAAAGAGACAACAACAAGCAGCCCCCAATCAGTGAGAGCCAGAGCTAGTGGGACATGCCCCAGTTTCTTTGCCTTTTGGTGAGCAATTCTAAGGACTGTCACGCACACACCTCTCGGAGGGTCCTCAGCAGAGCTGAACCCCTGTTGCTCTATCCCACCAATAACCTATCAGTGATAAGTCTGCTCCCTTCCCTTTCTCTCTTTCCCCCTTTCTCCCACGCTACGGTTCCTGGGATCACCTCCTAAATAAACTACATGCACCCAAATCCTTGTCTCTGTCTGCTTTTGGGAGAATCTAAACAAAAATGCTGTTCCCTGCCCTCTACCCACCCCTCAGACCCCCACTCCAGCCTCTCCCCCTGGGACAAGCAAGAATGAGAATCATTAGTATCCAAACACGGAGTCTCCAAACTTTTAGTGGAGAGACAACGGGAGCTTGTCCCGGACACTCCCCGACAGATTGTACCAATGCCAAGAGTCGGTCCAATAGGCTGCAGGTCTGCCCACACTCACCACCGCACGATGGGCATGACTGAGGCTTCTGCAACCTGGAGCTGGCTCTACGTCAAATCAGACACTCACTATGGCTTTTCCCCCAGCAAAATGGAAAAATTGTATGTACACACAGAGCTCAGTGGGATCCCCTGCAGAGTCAGGCTTCCATCCCTGCAAATTATTTTTTGCTAATCAATATGTTTAATAAATAATATTCCAGTTGATTTCATTACTGGCAATACACAAATCAATAGAAGGTTATTGCATGATAACTTCCCATTGATATTGTAATCCTTTTGATTTAATAAATGTTGCTTTTCTAAGGATTGCTGTTTGCATTAGGAATTGAAAAAAGGAGGATAAAAATAATAATTCCATTGCAAAACTGAGGCTGCAGCTTAATAGGAAAGTGCAGAGTAAGTGGGGGCTTGCTCAGCTCTGTCTACAGTGGCCTGAGCTGGGGCCCAGCACTGTCTGGGTCTGTGTTACTCACCTTTGTTGGGTTTTAGAGAAGAATGAAGGAAAAGTCTTGGCTGGAAGGCTTTTCAAACACCCCTTAGCAGGGGCTTGACCTTTTTTTCCCTTTGCAGCTCCTGGCCAGGAACTCCTTGTTAGTGAAAATCCCAACAGGAAGATGAACGTTGTAAAGTGATAACCTTGGGGCTTCAAGTCCCTTCTCAGATCCTGGAGAATCAAAGCTACAAGGGGCTTGTCAATTGTCCAAGGCAAAGAGTCCCCGTTACCAGGCCATGAGCTGATGGCATCAGAGTCATCCAGGAAACTTGTTAAAATGCAGATTCCTGGAGCCCCAATCCTGGAGGTGATGACTCAGTAGGGCTGACACAGGGCTGGAAAAATGCATGTTTGAATTTTTTATTGACAGAACATATTATTAAAGAATGAATTTTAAGACGGTGTAATAATGACTCCTATATAAAACAAAGATGTGTTGCAATTTTATTTAACATCCTTATGTAAGATGTTACAATGGGTTCAAAGTACCCCAGACTCTCAGAGTTGATTCAGTTCACCCTGAAAGAAATTTACAAAGAGAGCTAAAACTGGCCACGGGGGTGGGGGAGCGGTATCCTTTTACCTACCACTGCCAGTCAGCATCTCCTTGGGTCTGACTGCCTAACCTTGAATTCTGGCTTCAGTGCTTACCTGCCAAATGAACTTGGAAGAACCTGTTGATCTCTCTGGGTCTTGGAGTCTTTGTCTATCATGCAAGGATAATAATGGCTCTCACCTTGCTGTTGTAAGAATTACAAGATAACGTACAGGTAAAGTACTTAAGACCGTTCTTGGCACGTGGCAAGTCCTTACTTTGAGGTGTCATTATTGCTCCCCACTTCTGTATTATCATCGTCATCAACATCTTTGATGTTGTTACACTACAATGGTTCAGGTAATTCCGGGGAGCCTCCCGGGATCTGTCGGTCAGTGTGTGAAGAGATTCCTTAGGACTCCCCTAAATCCATGTAAAACAGTAGCAAACCCCCAAGCAAAGCAGGCCCTAGGTAGGGGTGATGTCTTGTGCAGGGAGGAAGGGGTGAGGCAGGGCATGAAGGCTTGGGATTGGCTAGTTCGAATAAGTTCCCTGAACGCTGGGGCACAGGAGCCGTCCCTCATTGTCTGGTGCCCAGCCCGGGGGTGACCAAGGCAAGTAGATAGTGGCCTGGAGTGTGAGAGCCCCTTAAAGGAACTGGATGGGGTGGGGGTCCCGATTGGTTGGTTCGTATCTGATAAGTACTTCCCGGGGAAAAGGATCCTACTGGAAGAGTGGGGGGTGGTGACCAGGGAGGTAAAGGACCAAGGTAAGGTGACTGAGGCATATCATTGGGTGGTGCAGAGAGAGGTATATTTGGGATACGCATGCAGGAAAAATATTAAAGTGTCAAGTTTATAGCAGCTAGAAGCATGCTCACAGTCACGCTTCTCCTCCAAGGACAGCTGAAGGCCAACACCATTATGATGGGGCACGGGCTCTGATCTCGTCCCTGGGCGAGATGCTGGCATCCGGGAAAGCGTGGCTGGTCCCAGCTGATTCTCTGAAGACTTCCCATTGGTACCCACCCTGAGGCATGCAGCCACTGGTCATGCACACTGTGGAATCTTTCTCCCGATTCCAGACTCTTCATATCCAAACCTGCTCTCCCCACTCGTGTGTCCCCGCTGGGGCATATTATAGGATCTCTCAGAATTCACAAGGGGGAGGTGGCCATCCTGGACACATTCCCCCTGAATTCCTTCCTCTCGCATTTCTAATCTACCCACTCCATGGTGCCACTTACCTCAGATACCCTGCTGAATCTGGGGCTTCTCTAAGGGGCCTGGACAGTCCACATGTGACACGAAAATTTGTGAACAGCAAATCCCACTGTTCCTGGAGTTCCCCTAGAAATGTAAGGTTATGCCTAACACGCCCTGGGTTTCCTATGCCTGCCGTTTATCTTTATTCTTAATCGAACCTTCTCTTTGTTTTTTGGGGGACCCTCATAGCTTAGCACTCATGGCAGAAGTTCCAGGGGAGAAAGTGGTTAAAGATAAAAATATTACCAAAAATATGTCGGAAAACATTTTTAGAATATTAAAACTTAGTTTGTGATATTGATATTATTATTATGATTATATTAAGTGTCACCATTTATTGATTACCTAGTAAGCATTTGCTCTTTGCAAACATTGTCTCAAGACTTCTGCCAGGTTGAAGATTATTATTCCTACTTTACAGATGAGAAAAATGGGGTTTTAAATGGTTAACCAGCTTGACATCACATAACCATTACAAGGCAGTGCTGGAATCAAATCTAGCCCTGGTTAACACTGTTTAAGGTTCATTATTACTGCCCTGGCTGGTGTAGCTCAGTGGAGTGAGTGCCAGCCTGCCAACCAAAGAGTCACCAGTTCAATTCCCAGTCAAGGCACATGTCTGGGTTGCGGACCATGTCCCCTGTTTGGGGCGCAGGAGAGGCAACCACACAGCGATGTGTCTCTCCCTCTCTTTCTCCTTCCCTTCCCCTGTCTCTAAAAATAAATAAATAAAATCATTGTTAAAAAAAAAAAGGTTCATTATTACTGAGTGTTTCAATGTTTGACAGGAAAATTCAGCCTTATTTCAGGAACCCTAAGTGGGAACTAGACCCCCAAAGAAGGCTGTGTTTGCCCCCAAAGCCTCCACCTTTCATTCTAGTCAGCAGATGAGAAGTCTCTCCTCCACCTCAACACCTTATCCCAGAAACAGGGAGAGGTACCTGGCCAAAGGGGTCCTTTTGCCTTTCTTCCCAGCTCAGAGTCAGGGTGAACTTTCGTGTGACATCCAGAATCAGGATCAATTTGACAAAACTCTTCAGAGACACCAACAAGGCAAACCCCTTTGGAAGAAAATGGACGGCCTCCAGGGGAAATCCCCACGGTTACCAATAACGTAACAATCTGTCATCCAAACTGGAACTTTTGGGAGTCAAAGGGGCAATTATTGAGAATTGCACTAGACAACCTACACAGAGTGGTACCGAGGCCGTCTAACTGGACCGCAAGGTCACCTGAGTCACATGGATCGAGCCAGTGAGAAACAGAACTCAAGATCCTCCCTCAACACCTTAAGCATCCGCAGAACGTCCTACTGGGGGACTTTCCCCTCAACTATTAGCATTATTATTGCCCATTAAATATGTCATAGTCAAAGATTTGCTTCATTCTTCAGTGTGATTGCCATTGATTTTTGAAGCCCACATCTTCCTCCCCAGGGAAACTCATCTTCAGCGAAATGATAGAAGGAAATAGAAAAGAAGGATCCAATTTATAGGCATTCATTTTACAGGCATTGCTTTGGGGAGACAGTTGGTCTAAATACAGCACTTAGTGACTCTTCCGCCTGTGTCCGAATAACCCAGGAAAGCTGTAGATGTGCTGAGTCCCGTGTTCCAGGGAGGACCCACTGCATCAGGATCTCCAGGGATGGGGCTGGGAAACATGTGCTTTTAAAAAGCCCCCTAGAGCAGCAGTCCCCAACCATTTTAGCTCCAGGGACCGGTTTCATGAAAGACAATTTTTCCACAGACCGGGGGTGAAGGGATGGTTTCGGGGTAATTCAAGTACATTACATTCAAGCTGTGGGCTGGTTCCCAACGGGCCCGGACCAGGCCCAGCACCCATCTGCGGCCCAGAGGTTGGGGACCCCTGGCCTAGAGGTTCTTCTGTGTGTAGTGAAGCACAACGGAAGGCCACCGCACCAGGAAATAGGGGTGTCAGGTGAGCATTTCCTGATTGTGCTCCTCAAGCCTCAGGCTGCAGCGCCTCAGGTCAGATGCACCGGCAAGGGCTGCAGAGCCTCCCACCCCTTCAGAATAAGAGCGCAGCAACCCCCAGCCCGCGTGTCATGTAGAGACCCCAAATTCCCAGTGGATGTGCCAGCCCTGGTTTATTGTGTGCAGAGGTGGCTGCGTCCCCTGAGCGGGGTGGGCAGGTTTTGGTGGTGGCATCTGCCAGGAGGAGCGGTAATAGGCCTGATTTATGACACTCAGCATGGGACCTGGCTGCTGCGCTCAATCACTGTGGCTCCCCATGGTGGGGTTCATGCGCTGTAACAGGCCTGGAAATTGGAGAGAAATTTACCTCCTGCTGCCGAACATTACATAACAATCAAGGGAAACAAGCAGAGGCAGGAGGGGCCTCCTCGCTGGCACCCGCAGCCTGGCAGCTAAGGAGGCAGAGCTGGGATCTCTGCGCTGGGGCTCTCCCGCCCTCGGCAGCACTCCTATGGGAGCAGGTTCCGGGGTGGCCCAGCCAGGGCCGGCAACAGAATCCACTAAAGTACAAGCACCGGCCCAGCAACTTTCAGAAGGGGATGGAAAAGAGGCAGGATCCAAAGGGGGATGGTGCTGTCCAAAACCACGCCCCCGACCCTAAGGGTCTAGCACTTAGGCACCGTGTGTCAATCAATGCCTTGTTGATTTTCAACTGGGTATTACTCCAGCAGGACCTGAAATTGGCATCTATAACATGAGAGGGCAAGGAACGAAGTGGAAATGGGATCAGAAAAGCACAGGCCTCCCGGGTCACATGGTGAGGAGTTTGGATTGTTTTTTCCAAGTGCCCTGGGCAGACACGAATGTGCCTCTCTTTCCTCTAGACCAGCTGCCGTGCTAGAAGTCACCATAGGATAGAAGGGGCCCGTGGCAGCTGATCTGGATAAATAGAGCTGATGAACTCACAAAGAACGTGAGTTCTTATTCACTTATTAAAGCAGGCCCAGTAGGTGCCTCAGTGGCAACTTTGAGAGGCACTGGCTCCCCATCCAGTACTCAGCAGAGGCTAACTCAGCTTCGTCCTGACTGGAGGCCTGGGCCTCAGAGACCCTCTCCCACCCCGAATGAGCCACCAAGACGGGATTCCAAGTCCCACTCGTAACCGCTGACTTTATCACCAACAAAATGTGCTGACCTAGAAATTTGCCAATTATTTTTCAATAAAGGAAATTCATCTTACGGTGAAAATTTATGTGGAAGTCTGACACGTTTACCACCAGTGAAATTAATGATTCTCCCTCGGCTGCCTGTCATCCTGACTGCGTGTGTCCTCCTTGAGGGCAGGGAGCATGTCTGTCCCTTTCTCAGGTGTGCTGCGGATATCCAGGAGAGCATTTAGCACATAGTAGACATGATAAACAGTTATTCCATCTGTAAAAGAAAGGGATTGGATCACGCAGGTTCATTAAGGCATCAAACATTAAGTGAACACCTACCATGTGCCAGGCCTTGCGGTCAGTGCTCAGGAAATAATGATGAAAAATCCATCAAGGCCTTGCCCTATTTACTCAAAGTCTAGTAGGAGAAAATGAACATTAATAGATATAAATTTACCACCGAGGTATGTGCTAGCAGACAGAGGTACATGGAGCTGTGAATATATAGCAGATGAACTGATCTAGTCAGAGGAAGACCAGGGAAGGCTTCCTGGAGGCGGTGTTATTTCAGGTAGGACCCCCCCAAAAAAAGTAATAATTAGGTAATGGGACAGGGAGGGTGAGACAGCATGTGCAAAACTCCCCAACAGAAGGAGTATGACCTCCGACCCAATCTTTCAACCATGGCATCTTTACATTTGGTCTGTTTTACACATTGGCCTTCCCCGATAACATTCTTTAGGGGAAAAAAAAAGTGTTTGGCAGCTAATTCATAAATGCTGGAAGTCTAGACAACCAAATGACCTCAAAGGACCCTACCAGCTCTTAAAATTCTCTATGGACAGACTCAAAGAAGTGGGGCAATGGCCTGTATGCATAGACAGGGTCAGAAGTCAGGGGTCAGAGGTGACTGAACAGACCCCACAGCTCTGAGTGGTGAGCCATGGCTTATGAAAAAACAATGTTCATTTGTTGGAAGGGATTGGGGGGGCTTGTTCTTTTGCTTTCTAGACACATATAATTCTGGTCATTTCTAACTGAGTTTAAACATCTTAAAGTGGATTCTCAGAAGCAGACATCCATTCACCTTTACAACTTATAAAATGCAATCTGTTAATTTCATTTCATACATTCATTCATCAAATATTCACTGAGTATGTATTTTAAGACACATCCTCGGTGAAACATGCAGTACAGAGATGAACAGGACATGGTCTCAGCCCTCATGGAGATCAAAATTGAACACTCTTACCAGGGATCTCGCGTAACAGACAAATTTCGCCTTGAATGTCTGCTATCAGTTAGGTACTGAACAAGACAATTTACATGCATCATCTCCGGAAATTCTTTCAACAAATTAGTTAGATAAATGCCAGCCCCATTCCAGATTTGAAAAATTAGTTTCGAAGAGGTTACGTAACTGGTTCAAGATGACAAAGCTATTAGGTAGGGGAACCAGGATCCAAATTCAAGTCCGTCTAACGGACTCCAGGGCCTGCATTCATGGTCACTACAGCCTGATACCTCAACTAGGTAAATAAATAAAAGAAATAAAATCACAAAGAATTAGAAGGAGCTATAGGTAAATGGTTACTTGATCTCAACTTGAGCAAGATTTTCAACATGTAACAAAAAAGAAAAAGTAACGAAAAGGAGAAGATTGATAGCTATAACTATATAAAACTTCAAATTTTCTACTTGTCAAAAACATTATCTAAAATTTGAAAGAAACAAGACAGAAGAAAAAAATCTCTAACATGTATGACAGACAAAGCTTTAATAGACTCAATACAAAAACTTGTTATAAGTCGGTAAGTTAAGGGAAAAAAAATGAACTCTCCATAGAAATAGGAACAAAAAATACAATTCTCGAAAGGGAAGGATAAAAAATGACCGATGGGCACACCAAAATAATTATAAAAGCAGTAGTAATCCAAAAAGTGAATAATTTAAGAACTAGTGGTATCTCCTGCTTCTTTACTAGGAAACTGGCAAAGATCAAAAAGACTAAACTAACCCCAGTGTTGATGAATGTGCCCTCACGTGCTCACGTGCACACACTCTGTCAGCGTCTAGTGAACACTTGACAATATGAAATAAGGGCCTTTAAAAAGATGATAACCTTTAACTCAATAATTTTAGTTTAGAAATTTATCGGAGATGCAGACAAAGATGTATACACTAAAGATGTTCACCACACCATTATTTATAGTACGGAGAAACCATTAGTCAAGGGGTACTCCAACAATAGGTGAGCAGTTCCATCAATTTTGGTGTTTCCAGAGGATAAGGTAATATATAGTCATTAAGAATCACATTTTTGAAGAACCTTTAGTAACACGAGTCACTTATTTATCTATCAAGAAGGAAATATACCAAAATGTAGTAGCTACTGCTAGGCAAATCATGGCAGCAGGACTGAAGATAGTTTTCGTGTGTGTGTGTGTGTGTTTTTTAAAGCTTATCTCTATTTTTCAAATTTTGCTGCCTGTCTGCAATTCGTCTGGTTTACTTTTTCAATAACAAGTGCACACGTATTTTTCACCTTTTAAATGAGCACGCACACAACTCAGCTCTTTGTTTTCTTTGCTCAAACCTGCTTCTCTGCTTAAATGTCCTTTCACAGCCCACAAAAACCCGAGTCCCCTCCGATGGCTCCCTTCTCGTTAATCTGTCTCCATCTCGTCATTTCCACAGCTCCGTCGCTCACGTTGGTGCCTGTGGCCTTGTGCCTAGACAGCAGCTTCAGCTGCTTAACAAACGTCCTGGCTTCTGCCTTCCAACCCCACTCCTGAACTCTCCTGAAATTCATTTCCCATCCCGCTGCCAGATTAATCCCCCTGCGGCAAAGATAATATCCTGTTATTGCCTCGCCCCCAAACCTTCCGTGGCTCTCTAGCCCCTAGAAATAAAATCCCAAAGTTATTTTTCTGGAGTATAAAAAGACAAGCTCCAAAGAGGGAGAAGAGTTCATTTATAGTTCTTGGACTGAACCTTCTAGTTCATCCTTACCTACCACCCAGTATTCCACACACACTACTCTTTCTCTCTGCGTTTCGTACGGCAGACCCAGCATACAGTAGGTCGGAGCCAAGGCTAGGGGTGGTGCAGGTGTTGTCAGGCCTGGTGACAAGCCGGCACCCCATGATCCTGGCCTCACAGAGTCTCCCTTCCACTATAACTCTGTGATACTCTCTTATTTAAAGGATGGTGAAGGGGCTATGACCTGAAGAAAAAAAAATCAATGAGTCTCCGCTAATAAAGGTTCTTATGCGGTAAATGTGCTCTTGGGAAGCCAGCTCCTGCCCTTCTCCACGGTGCTGGCCTGGTGCCCCGGAGTAATTTACTCTGCGGTAACATGATGGAGCCTCCACCATGGAAGGGAATTAAATAAAAATGCAATAAAAGAGGACAAAATCAATCTGCTTACAGTTTTGTTTAATAAAAATTCATGAAGGATGGGCAGGCAGGCCCATAAGCAATGTAGCAGTTCTACCAGAGGCTGGCTGGGGAGGGAAGCGGGATGCTGGGGCTGGAGGTGGGGGCGGGGCTCAGCTGAACGCCCACCCGCTGGGCAGCCCGCCTCCCGTCCCATCAGTGCTGCAGGCTGGTCCTGCTGCCAGGCGATAGGGCTGGGCTGGCTCACTGAAAGGGGGCAGACCAGCTAAGGCCATGCGGATGGAAGACTCCACCAGAGCCAGAGAAACGCACGAGACCTTTTGTATGGGATCCATTCCCCTAGACACCAAGAAGTGCCACGTGTTCCGAATGACAGCGACTCCCAAGCTCTCATTCTTTTCTCGACTCTTCTTTGCTATTTTGGTGAGAACACATACCATGAGATCTACCCTCTTAACAAAATTTTAACTGCACAATACAGTATTGTCAACTACAGTTCTCTCGAACTTACTCACACTGCATAGCTGGAACTTTATACCCATTGAACGGCAGCTCCCTATTCTCTCCTCCCCCTACCCCCTAGCAATCGCCATCCCACTCTCTGTTTCTATGATTCTGACCATGTTCAATACTGCCTGTAAGTGGAATCGTGCAGTCTTCGTCCTTCTGTGACTAGCTTATTTCACTGAGAACAGTGTCCTTTATGTCCATCCACGCTGTACAATGTGGCAGGATGTCTTCCTTTTTTACAGCTGAATAATAGTCCGCGGTATGAATACACCACATTGTCTTTATCCATTTATCTGTTGATGGGCACTTAGGTTGCTTCCTCACCTTGGCTGCTGTGAATAAAGCTGCAATAAACGTGGGAGTGCAGATGTCTCCTCAAGGTCCTGATTTAAATGCTTTTAGATACATACCCAGAAGTAGAATTGCTGGATCGCATGGTAGTTCCAATTTTAATTTCTTGAAGGACTGCCATAGCTTTTTCCATAGCAGCTGTACCATGTTGTGTGTACCAGGGCTCAAATTTCTCCACATCCTCACCAATACCTGTTGACTTTCAGCCTTCTGATAATAGCCATCCTAATAGGTATGAAGTGATGTCTCATTGTGATTTTAATTTGCATTTTCTTCCTAATTCGTAATGCTGAGCAACTTTTCTACCTGTGGGCCATTTTATGTCTTGTCTGGAAAAAAAAAAATGTCTGCTTGGGTCCTTTCCCCATTTTCAAACCAGGTTATTTAGGATGTTTTAGTTTGTTCATTTGTTTGTTTTGCTGTTGGTTGTAGGATTTCCTATACTTGAGATATTAATCCTTTATTAGACATTTGGTGTGCCAATATTTTCTCCCATTTAAAAGAGTATGGTACTGACATAAAAACAAACATATAGACTGTTACAATGGAAGAAAGGATGGGTCTTGATGGTCAGGAAGCTGCCTCCAGTCCAAGTAGAAATGAAGGCACTGACAGCTAAGAATAGACATCTCATTACAGCCATGGCCACTGAGGTTGTACGGGCTGATATGTTCTAATTTTCTAAATAGTTTTTATTTTATTTTTAAATGTCCGGATTGGTTCTGCTTTGAAATTAATATGAGAGAGAGAGAGAGAGAAGAAGGCATATACCAATAGCTAGATACATAAAAGTAAAATTATCTGTGCTTGAATAAATCAGGGAAATCTTATTTATCAAGGGCTATTCGCTTTCCCACGTGCTCACTTAACGGAAGAGTCAGAATCCCACCCCGATCTGACTGACTCCATAATCCATACTCCACACCCGACCCCCTGGGACGGGATGCAGGGAGAAGTTGGCATTTGTGCTAGAACAGCTCTTAGGCAGCAGCACACGTGGTCCTAACTGGGAGACGGAAAGATGAATTCAGCAACATGTGTTGGATGAATGGAACAGAAAACTGCCAGTGAGAAGATCTCTGTGGGTTAAGTGTTTAACTGAGGGCCCAGACCGCAAAAAGGGCAACCAGGAGAGGAATGGATTTGGTGGGGAAATTCTGTCATTTGCCAATTAGATTTTTGGAAGAGAAGAAAAGGGAAACGAGAAGGAAAGATCAATAATTTTCGCAGAAAGAGTGCAGCAGGAAGCTAGAGCTGGTGTGAGAAGAAGGATATTGGGTTCAGTTTGAGGCATGTTGGGTTTAAGGTTCTAGCAAGAACCACATTTAGAAATCTCCCAGAAGGCTGGATATGCTGAAGGGCGGTGCCACAGAGCTCGCAAAAGGTCCTTTATAGAAGCACGAAGTGAATTAGGGAGCCATGCACAGAGGTGACGGGGGCAGCCGAGTGGACCAGGAGAAACAGGAGAGAGCTTCTGGAATACAGATTCTGGGGATATGTCCTCGGGGAAGAAGGAGAAGAGCCCTCGGAGATGGAGGAGAGGGCGAGGGGCAGGAGAGCGGTACCTCGTGGCATCGGAGGTCACAAAAAGTAGAGAAGGAGCCAGAAAATAGTTGTGACTTCAGAGAAGGACTTTCCTGGAGAAGGCTGAACGTGGGAGACACGGAGCAGATGTTAAAGAAGATCACTACGGAATGTGAAAGCAAAGACAAGAATCACACAGAACTGCCCAGCTTAGAAAGCACAAATTTACAAACTAATTACAACTAGCCGGAGGTCCCACCCACAGCCTGCATGAGATACCCCCTTCTCCTGGAACTTCACTTCTTCATTGTTTGATACCAGTCTTTTAAAAATTTCTGTCCTCTCTTATACCAAAAAAGACTTGGGACAGGGGCTTTGTCCAACCTCGGGCCAAAAACAGTGCACCCTTGGTACGGAAACAACAGGAAAAATTGTGAGCTGCCAAGGGCACATAGATGGAGGCCCTTGGTCCAGCTGCGCCTTGGACTTCCTCTAGAAGCTGACCTTGAAGGGAGAGTTATGTGTTTTCATGACAGCCCCTGCTGGGCGTATATGTGTGTGGGTGTGTGGGTGCACTCACTTGCACACATTAGGAAATAAGAGGCCCGGGCCATTGTTTGGGGCTCTAAGACAAGTAGCAGCCCCAGGGTGAACTTCCACAGCTGTGAGCATCTGGACTATAGGCAGTTGCAGCGAGGTGGGTCTAGGGGGCCCTCAAGCCGGGCTTGGGAGAGCTTGTTCTCCCTCCATTTTGTCCAAATGTATGGCAGCAGATGTTGGACTGGAGAGACTCATTCACAGGCAGAGACAGACCTGGCCTTGCTATGAAAAGCTCCTAGTTGAGGGGAAAAAAGTAGAGGAGACCCAGGTAGCCCCTCCCTCTAGAAAGGCATCTTCTGAGAGAGAGAGAGTGAGCGAGAGAGAGAGGACTACAGAAGAGGACATGGCCTCATTAAAGCCCTAAGAATAGTGAAGGTAGCGTTCCAGGGGCCCAGCTGCAGCCAAAACCTAGGAGGGCTTCCAGGGCAAAGGGAGAGGACAGCGGCCCCTAAGAACAGGAATGCAAGGGAGTGAGAAGACTCCCCAGAGCGTGACTGTAGAGGCGGCAAAGCCCAAGTTAGCCTGGGCCAGGAGAATGGGAGGGAGGCCAGGTGTTTTGGGGAGGACAGCCTGAGAGGATCCCCTGGGAGAGAGGTTAAAAGAGGGAGGGAGGCAGAAGGCTGGCTGGCTGGGTGCTGATCAGGACAGGCTGAGGCCAAGAGCATTCCCTCAGCCACGCTCAGTGTTTGGTTTGATTTCTCCATCAGAGTCCGGCTGATTTGTCTTTGGCAGGAGGACAATGCTCTAGAGAGACCTGCACGTGGAGAAACTATCAAACGCCTGTTTCATTTTCTCCAGCGTTGGCTCAGGGTGGGATGTCTCCTCCAGTCCACGTCAGGCTGTCCTCAGAACCGCACTTTAACTTCCCGGTTTCTCCCAAGGGCCGCCTGTTTCATTTCATGGATGGGTGGGGCCCCGGGACCTGGGGAGAGTCCACGGAGCAGGGGCCTCACCCTGCCTGGTTGCTTGTCCAGCATCCCAGGGGTCAGCCCCCCAGGTGAGGACAAGCACGGTGTGGCCTCGACCTCACAAATACTCTCAGGCCACCATGTAGTTGACCTGACCTTCACACAAGGGTATGGGGCAGTGAATGAAGATGGAATCCAGCCCACCTCCCACTCGCCGGCAGCACCGCATTCACCCAGAGAAAGGGGTGCCTTGTTTAATTCGCCGACGGGGCCATGCGGGCCAGCAGCCGCCCACGCTGGTCCCCTTGCCGCAAGCCTGAGAGGGGCAGGAGTTCATGAATCAGGGCACCCCAACCCCTGCTGGGAACCGCTTTCCCTGCCCAGGTGTCACAGGCTCAGCTGGTCCTTCTCTGAGAATAACTGCGTTCTGTTCTCTTAGACCGATGTTTCTCAAACCTCGGAATGACCTGGAATTCTCATTAAAACAGCAATTCCTGGGCCCCATGTCACAGTTTCTGATTCAAGGGCTTTCTGAAACAAGGGCTTGGGGTGAGCACAAGAACTTGCGTTTTTTAACTCATTCCCAGATGATGATGATGGTGGTGGCGGCGCAGGGGCCGCACTTGGAAGACCTGCTTCCTCAGCTCGGCGAGAGGATGAGACCCTCAAGGGTAGCCTCGGGGCCCTGGGCAGCCTCGGTGTTCAATCAACACGCGTCGATTTTAGTGAATGGGAGCAATGAAGGGTAGATTGTTGATTGACTCTAGGATCCCATGAACAACTGGCTGCTTTATGTCCAGACCTATTAAGTTAATGGGAAACTCAAGGGCACAGGCAACGAGAAACGTGGTAGGGAGGCAGGGCTTGGCAGGCTGCAGTGTTGAACTCCACAGAACCTCCTCCCAAATCATCAGAAATAATAAAAATAATAATGGTAGCCACCAGCTATTAAGCCTTTGCTCTGAGCCAGGACCTGAGCTGAACTCCACGTGCCACCATCCCAACAGAGCTATGAAGTGGGGACCATCACCTATGGAGATAAACCGATCTAAAGTCAAGGTCCCATGAGTGATGGGAAGCCCCAGGTTCTAGGCCCACAAACATTTGTCTTCAGACCCCACGAGATTCACCACCCTGCCCAGCTGCCTCCCCAAAGACGGAGAAAGTGGCTACACTCCGGAGAGTGGCAGTCCCAGCCTAGGGAGAGAATCGGTTTCTGGAGTCAAACCGCCTGACTCCTAAACCTCAGCCTGCTATTTACTAAGCGCATGGACGTGGGCCATCCCTTTACCCTCAGCGCCTCAGTTCTCCGAACTATGAAATGGGTATGATAATTTCAAGCCCTTGGACATCGCTGGGTGGAATGAGAATGTACACAAAGCGCCTGGAACAGTTAAGCTCTTAGTAAAGTCTGAATAATGTTGCTCCCTCTGGAAATGGGCACCTTCCTCTTCAAGTACGTACTTTGAAGTGACAACTCAGAGGCACATTTAGAAATGTTGCCTTGGCGGGGGTGGGGAGGGGGAGGGGACGGAAAGGAAGACACAGATCTATCCGCGAAGAAGTCCTCGCTGCAGTCCGAGTAAGGCCTGAACTCGGCAGGGGTGGGTAATAAGCTGGGTTCATAGAACATACGGACCCCACACCACTTACGGAATCCACTCAAGGGCCCAATGCCAGGGGCGATGTCATGGGGAGCGGGGAGGTGTGGCTGTCCTGGAAACCCTCACTCAGAGAGTGACCATGCCTAGTTTGAACATCCAAGGACAGGAGTTGTACCTAGAGGAGGCCACACTTAGCCCGGCAGCTCCGAGTGCGGGGGCTTCACCCTCCAGAAGCCCTCTGCCTAGGCCTCCTCAGGCTACCCAGAGAGAAAGAGCTTGGGAGTCCCTCCCACGGGGCCTGAAAGGCAAGCCAGCACAGTGGGTGCCAGGGGGCGACACACCTGCACCCAGAACCACAACTCCAGCACTGATGACCAGCAATAACCTTCACTTCTGGGAGCCTCGGTTTTCTCGTCTGCAAAATTGGCATGATCAACACGGTTCCTGTCTTCAAGGTTGCCACGGGAAGCCCTTTAACACAAGGGCTTATCGCAAAGCAACCTTTTACAACTGCTGACAGCTATGATTGTTGCTGTTATGTTTACATCTGGGAGACCGTAGATTAGGTTTCAAAAGCCGATTCTCCGTTTTCTCGTTTCGAAACGATTTCATCCTCGTAAACTTATTTCAAAAATTAAGTGAGATAATATATGTCAAGTGTTTAGCATACAGTAAGCGCTCAGTAAATGCTGTGCAATGCCTGGCTGGAGGCACCGAGGCCCTACAGCTAGGGCGATCAGCTAAAAGTTGCCAGTAACTGTCTAGTTTTTGCACTGAAAGGTCCATGTCCTAGTGATTTCTCTCTCCCAGGTAAACCGGGACAGTTGTTCACCCTCCAGCAGCCTGCCCAGCTGGGGTGACTTCCTGCTCCCCTAGGCACTGCAGGGGGGATTTCCAGCCCATGTCAACCTATGAGAGTTAGGAAAGCTCTGACCTGCCCTTAGGAAAGCTCTGAGCTGCCCTTGGAGTCTAAGAGGCCCTGAGATTCCAGAGCCAGGGTTCTGAGGATGAAGGGGTTCGGCAGGGCTCTGAGAGACCCAGAGACAGAGACCACCCTCCCCCACCCCGCCCCAGGTTAGACTCCTGGTCGACAGACCCAGGCCAGACTGCAAACAGAGGGGCAGGACCAAGGGAAAATGAAGCCTGTCTTCTCGAGAGTCTGGCTGGGATCAGTGAAGGGAAGGAGCCCTGTTCCCCGAGATGAATAATGCCGAGAGAGGGAGCCCAGGGCGGGAGGAGCTGCCACCGGTCCCCCAGCCTGTTCCCAGCCAGGCTGCTCCGAGCAGGAAGCCTCCCAGCTGAGCCTGGAAAGCAGTTATCACTGGTGGGTGATTAAGTTACTAATCCTTCAGGGAGAAGACATTTAGAGGCCCATATTAAAGCAGTGCGTGGCAAAATTACATTCTGTTTCAATTTAGTTTAGCAATTCCCGTGATTTAGTTAAATGAAAAGCAATTGTTCCAATTAATAGTATTGAAGGTTATTCATCAAAAGTGTCAAAACAGCTCTGTGGCTGCATTAGTAACCCATTCTCTTGTCAGAGCTCTGGATAATTCCCCAGGATAAGATGGGGAAATGCTAGGGTGTGGGAGCTTTGGGGAAAGGGAAAAACTGGAGGGGGTATTTCCATGCACATGTGTGCACACAAGCAGGCACATGTACATGTGACCTGTGTGTGTGGAATTGTACACATGTGGGCACATGTGTCTTGTATGCACACAGATCTAAACTGCGCCCAAGTGTGCATACGCCAGCGTGCTTGAGTGCATGACTCGGCACACAAGTGAGTGTGTGCATGCACAGATGGGAATGTGTGTGTGGTTGTGTATTTCTGGACATGTGTGCATATATGTGCAAACATGTACAAGTGCCTAGTATGCCCGTATATATGTGCTTGTGTGCATAGGTGAATTCGTACGCATGTATGCACAGGGACTTAGAAATTCATGCGTTCGAGTGCGTATGTGTGTGTGCAAAGTGACCTTGCGGACATGCTGCTATCCAAGGAAATGCGCTGCAAGCACACATAGGCATGCACGCCTCGAGGCACATCCGCATACACTGTAGATGCATCTACGTGCTTCAGGGCAGGAGGGAAAAGGAGCACGCCACCATCATAGCTAAGAGAAAACCCGTCTATTGCTACCTGGAGGGCATAATGAGTGATTCGGCTTGTCTCCGGGATGCTGCCCTTCAAATGCAGTTCCCATGAGGCAGGGACCTTTTCTGTCTTGTTCACAGTTGTTCTCAGACTCTGGAAGAGAGCCTGGCATGGGGTAAGCTTCAATAACATATATTGACTGGATAGATTAATGAGTGGATGGATGAATAAATGGATGGATGGATGGATGGATGCAGGCCTCTGGTTCAATCAAGCCTCCCCGCAGTATGTGGGTTTCCCAGCCTTCTCTCCCCAGGGTAACCCCAAGCTCCTCTAGCTTTCCGATTTAGCTGTATAGCACATCCTAGCGAAACTCCAACCTGGGCAGGCAGCAGGCTCAGAGGGTTCAAACCTTGTCAGAATCAGCCATCGCGAAGAGCAGGAAGGGCAGGTACTTCTCTGGAGACGCTGAGAAAAAGCTAAGCTCAGTATCGCAGGGCTAAGGGGAAGCTGGCCTGGCCAGGCGGGCCCAAGAGGTGCTCCCACATCTAGCTGCTGTCCCTGGGCAGCAGCCACCAGCTCCTGACTCTGTCCCAGGCCTCTTTCTCTGTCCCCGATTCTCTTCCTGCCCCACATCTTCCACAGCACAGGGAAGCTACTTCTCCATCCCTCATCCCATCACCACAAACTAAGAAGATCAAGAGAACCTACAGATGGCCTCCTAGCACCACTCTCCTCACTTTCCAGACTTCCCTAGGCCTTGGGGTTCTCTGCGGCTGACCAGAACCCAGAGAAGTCCCACTTTGGGCGGCTATCAGTCCTCCTACAGTCATTTTGAGCTTTGACAGTGTTTAGCCCGGCCCACCTGCTGTCAGGGCCTGCCCCCTAGTGGCTAAATCTAGCCCATACACTGACCCCACCCCATGGCACCAACTCTGAGCCTGGTGCCCCCTCAGCCAGCCTCAACCAAAACGGACCTCCGCGTCCTTGCAAAGGCTCCACGTTGCCCCATCTCCCCCTTCCCAGACACAAACACAGAGATGCTGGATCATCCCACACACGCGCAATGCGGGCCTGGCTGTCCAGGGCTTGTGTTGCTCTCAACAGCCCCCAGGCTGTCTGTGCAAGTGTCCATCCGTCAGCATGGTGATTAAGCATGAAGAGGAAGTGTTAGGATGTAATCCCTGAACTTGCAAGGCTCATAAAGACAATAGCTGGGACGGTGGCAAGAGACATCAGGCGTCCTGTCTATTTCGGGGAGGCCCCGAGTATGGCTGGCCAGCACCAAGGGCATCCTGGGGCTCGTTAATCTATGTGGGAGTGACGGAGACAGGATAGAGGGTCCGGGAGGCCTTCCGCCAGCCGTTTCCTCCCAGCTGGCCAGCTCTGGCCCTACTCCGCTCATGGAGCCCCCGGCCCTGGCCTCAGGAGACCCAGCCTTGCCAGCTCTCAGTGGCAGGCCTAGCCACCTTCCTCTTCTTTCAAAGGCTTTTGCTGAGAGATTAGAGGCCCTGGCCTTTCTGGGATCCACTCTTTGTTTTCTCCCTGAGGGAGGCAAAGGAAGAAGTAAAACACCATCAGCCTCATCCAGGCTGAGGCAATGGAGAATCTGCCTCGAAAATTCCTTCTGGTGCTCTGTTCCCACGCCTCCTTTGAGTTCAGGAGTAGCCAAAGGTTAATTGCTGGGTCTTTGGGCTCCACAGTGGGTTGGAGCCAAAGGACCCAGTGCTAATTATGCAACTGTTACATATGCCTCTCCCCCGACTCTTTGTCTCCCAGTTGTTAAACAGCTCTGTAGCTTAAATTGATCATGGAGCACGTATTTACACCACAGAAATTGGCAAACACTGTTAAACAAAGCAGTACCAGCAAGGGAGGCATGTCCCCTTTCCTGTTCCCTGGCTGGAAGTCACACACGGAGACGACGTGGTTGGAAAGGATTGCTCGTGACAGATTTAGAGCCACAGAAACTTGCAGGTCTATATCATTCCCAGCATCCTAGCCTACTTCACCTGTCCTTGCAATCTCTAACTCCGGATAGTTCAGGGACAGGAGATCAGTCTTAAAAGTCAGTAGACCTGGATTACACCTATGGACATTGCTCAGGTCCTTCCTTTTTCAACAGTAAAATAGGAATCTTAATATCCTATTCTGGGGCCAAAATTTTATAGGGTCTTTATGAGAATTGAATAGACTATGGCATGGGAAGCATTTGCACGTGGAGGCCATTGTGGGACTGGCTTATAGGAACTATTCGATAAACTTCAGCTGTTGTGTCACTATTATTATTATTTCTTTCTTCACAGAGCATTTTAAGGCTAAAATGAAAGAAATGATGTAAGAACATTTGCACTCCCATTTTTTTTTTCTTAAAACGCTTCCAATAACGTAAACCAAAAGTGGTGTGTGTCTTCTTCAGCTTTGTCTGCACCAGGGTCCAAAGACTGGAGGTGACCAACTGCTCAGTGTAGCAGCTTTTAGAGAATGTGAGATTCTGATGTGCGCGCACACACACACGCACACACACACACACACACACACACACAAGTCCTGGTACTTATCCTTTCCACTTGGGATGCACATGCCAGTGTAAATTATTACAAACCCAATAATCTTGATTTTAGAAACATAGCTTCTAGGGAGAGCCTGCAATATGGCATCCACTCATATCCCCAGAGAAAGGAAGATTCACCAGCAGCTTGTCTGGAATTGGGTCAAACGCAAACATCAAAGTCAAAAAACTGAGTCTCGTTTTCCCCAGGAAGGACCATCTCGGCCCTCGGCCCTCAGCCCCCGGACCTAGGGTGAAAGAAGCCCCGCAAGCCATCTCCGTCCCCCAAGGACATGAGGTCGGGAGGTCAGAGGCACAACCACCCCTTGTTCTGTCATCCTCTCATATCTACAACCACAGACCCTGTGTTTGGGGGCACCGGCAGGGCAGAGGGTGGCTTCCCAAGGAGAAGCAGGGATTAAATTGTGTGAGAGACTCAGCTGGGCTCACGCAAGTGCTTTCATTTCTTTGAGCTTCTGTTTCCACGTTTGCAAAGCAGGAATCATAATGCCAACCTCAAAATCCTGGTCTGTAGATGAAAAGCCCTGGTGCACAGTCAGTGCTCAGAGGTGTTTGTTTTGCATCTTCCGGTTCATTGTGCTGAGCTTTGCCTGGAGCCCCCAAAACGAGATATTAACTAGGACTGGTGATCGCTCATTGCCCCAAGCAGAGCCCTGGGCCCGAGGAGGCAAAGTCCACCTTTTGACCTGTTGCTATGGTACAGACCTCTGTTCCCCAGACCATCACAAGCCCAGGTAGCCAGGAGCACAACTGGGAGGGAACACTGTCAGCTACAGTGGTAACCGATCCAGGCAAGCACAAGGCTCCCGGAACAAGAAAAGAAAGCCTCAAAATGTCAACTTTGTCAATACCAAAATGATGAAGGACTGATATCCTCCATACTTGAGGCACAAGGACCACCTGAATCCTTGACCCTTCCCAGCACATATGTGAGTACCTGAGTGGACACATGTGCGTGCACAAGCATTGCTTCGGCAGACGGATGCAAGTTGCACCTGTGGGCTTCCTACGAGTACACACGTTCTGTGGACTTACACTTCCTGGGCATGTGTGCATAGGGAGCGGGTACATGTATATACGCATGTGCACGCCCTTACATGTAGGTGCATGCTCGTGTGCCTGTGCTGTGCGTGCAAGCATGGGGTTACACTTACAAGCGAGTCAATGGGGTGGCCGCACATTCTTCCGTGTACCACCCTGGTTGTAGGCAATCTGCAGATGGCTGCAGGTGAATGAATGTGTAAATGTGTGCATATGTATGTGTGTGTGTTTTCAGGAACAGAGAGTACAAATAAACAGCATGAACGAGATGGCTGGGAGGGGGCTTAAATACTTAGGAAGACAAACAGCCCCCACAAGGACTTTGGAAGCACTCATTATGTACAAATAATGTGGATGCTAATTACAAATTACTCTTTTCTGCTCATTAAAGCAGAACTGCTGCTCTTTATTAGTTCACTTCTGGTTACTCCACACACTTGAACGTAATAAAAATGCCTCTGGGGTCAGGAAGACGCCCGCATGGGGCTAAGGGAGCCACCTCTGGTTATTGGAACCGTCACCCAGGCCGGGGCCAGGGCAGCGATGCTGACTCCTCTGTCCACCTTCACAACACCCATGTCTAATCAGTCACCAAATTCATTCCACCCTACCTCCTGTCCTCTAGCCCCACCGACACCGCACTAGCTCAGGTCCCCACACCTCTGTGCTGACAGCCCCTGGACACCTGCCCAGGCTGCCTCCCCATGGGTCTCCCTGACTTCAGTCCCACCCGCTCCAGTCCATCCCTTAAGATGCTGCCGGCCAATCTGCCCACCCCATTCCTGCACTTGAAAGCCCTGCTGCCTTCCCGTGGCCACTGGGGAAAGCTCAGGTTCACAGCCTGCCCAACTGCGACCTGCGTGCTGAACACCTCTGCGGGCTGGTTCCCTGTATTTCACATCCCGCGAGGCGGAGCTTCTCCCCGATGGCCTCCCTAGCCCATCCTCTGTCTGGTGGAGGCCTCCATGTCGGGGCACACACACTTTTCTTCGGTACCCCCTCTCCTTTCTATTCCTACCCCGCTGGCTGGATCTGCACGGTGGGCTCCTAGTCCAGACTGCAAACCCCAGCTTTGGAAACCATGCCTTAGTGCTTCTGGTTGATGACTAACCTCCCTCTTCTCTTCCTCTGTGCTTTGTACCCAAGCGTTTGTTTGTGTTTACTGCCTATATCCCCAGCTAGACTGCAGGCAGGGGCTTTGCTTTTAAGGACTGTTATAAGCATGCCCAGTACTTAGAACAGTTCCTAGCACAGTGCAGACATTTAATAAATATGTGTTTAATGAAGACAATTACTATACTTATACTGTTCAACCCTCTGTTGTTATCACTGTAACTGGTATGATCGGCTTCACCCCATTGAGATGAGTGTTTTTATTGCAATGAAACACTGGTTGGGGATTCCACTCATGTATTCTGAAGATGTCCTACCCACCTCTCCGAGACCACTGAGTTTTGGTAACTCCAAGTTCTATTAGTGAATTGGGCTCTTTTCACACACTGGAGCCGCTGGGACTCAGGTGCACCACCTAGAGGCTGAAATATGAAATAACCCATGAAACAGCCCCAAAAGAACCCCTCTCTGTGGGAAGCAGGATATAGTCACTGAAGTCATTATTTCCAAAGCACTTCCATTTGAGGATGGGTCAAAAGAGGCTCCCAGTCTCGGCTGTGGTGTTCTGTCCCGGATCAGTCTCTGACACACATTCTGGGTTCTGGTCAAAAGTCCAGGCTCCCCCGTCCTTTCTACTATGTTTCCTCTTGTGCCCTTTCTCCCCTACTAATCAAAGAAACTCTCATGACCTAGAAAGTCAGAAAATCCTGTTCCTTCTCTCTTGCTCCGTGTGAATATCCCTCTGTTCATCCTCTGTCTAGTAGCCTTCTCGTTACAGACACTGAGAAGTATGGGTTTGGGGAAACCATCACAATTTTCTGCCTACAACCTCTTCCAAAGCTACTGGTTGACTCCTCACCTTAAGTCATCAAAACTAAGGGACCCACTCATGTCCCTCTTCCCTGCAATATTCTTCACTCTAACTTTTACCCCTCCCTATAACAGAGAAGCAGTGTTCTACTTTAAGGGCAGCTTCTTTCATTCATACCAACATATGTTACTTAATATATAATAACCTTAATTATAACCTTCTTAGAACCTAATACATAATTATTTGTCTGTAGGTTAGCAACCATTAAGACATAATAAGACTTTTTGAAGGCAAGTGTCATTCCATCAATCTCTACATTCTAAGCTCCAACCCAGGCTTTTGCTTGAAAATCTGGAGCATTTGAAAGAAAGATGACACTAGCTCTCTATCTTTTTCCAAGCTCAGGGGTCTGAGAGCTCTTGGAGTTTCCTATAAAGCTAAAATATGAACGTGAAGATATCAAAGAACTCACAAGAAGTAAAAGCAACTGTCAAACCAATGTAAGAAAAATGGGAATACTGGTAAACTGACTCAGCACTTTAATTCGAAGGAAGAGGGCTTTGCAAGGTCAAGTGCATAACTGAACAACGGTGAACTTCTCCATAAGGGCCCACAATTAAATCCTGTCAGGGTATGATAAAAAGAAAGAAAATTCAAACAAATGGGTAGGTATACCATGTTCATAGACTGGAAGACAATTATCTGAACATAGCAGTTCTCTCTCAGACTAATCTATCTTTAAATTCAATGAAAAGTCTGCTACATATTTTTTAAATGTGACATATAGCAAGGTGATCCTAAAATTTATAAAGATGAATAAAGAGCAAAGAATAGTCATGATAATTTTGAAGAAGGAGGAAGAAGAAAAGAAGGAAGAGAATGAGGGTTAGAGAACAATTTCTTTTACTATATATAGACAGTAATTATTCTAACAACTCAACAGTAAAAAAGACTCAGTTTAAAAATGGGCAAAGGATCTGAATAGAGATTTCTCCAAAGATTCATAAGAGCCAATAAGCACACACACAAAAAATGCCAAATCATTAGTCATCGAGGAAATGCAAATCAAAACCATAATGATAGCATTTCACATTTGTTAGGATGGCTATAAACAAGGAAAAAAATCGAAATTATCAAGTATTTTCGGGAACGTGTAGAATCAAAACCTTCATGCTTTGCTGGTGGGAATGTAAAATTGGGCTGCCAATTTAAAAATAGTTCCTCAAAAAGTTAAACATCGGGTTACCACACAACCCAGCAATTCTATTCCTAGCTATATAGCAAAGAGAATTAAAAATATAGATTCATACAAAAACAGGTACACAAAAATTCATACTAACATTATTCATAATAGCCAAAAAGTGAAGAAAAAAACTGTGCCCACCAGCTGATGAATGGATAAACAGATTGTGAAACATCCATACAATGGACTATCATTCAGTCAAGAAAAAGCAGTACAGTGCTATCCCATGCTACACCATGGATGAACCAGATATCTATGTATCAAAGTGGATAAATCTAAAAGATATGACATTCATTAATATTTTTCTAAATTACACATGTAGTAATGATGTATGTAAATTTTAAATCCTCAGACACTATGCCGTTAGGGGATACATATTCACATGTAAATTTTAAAAACAGGGAAGGAAAGGCCATACGCCAACTTCAGGTTGTAATTACCTCTGCAGTAGAGGGTTCCATTTTCTTTAACTGTAATTTTTTTAAGTTAATTATTCCAAAACATGGCAAAAATACAAATGTTTGTTAAATCTGTGTGGTAGATATGTGAGTGCCTGTTCTGGTATTCTCTATAATTTTCTGTATATTTTAAATAGTTCATAATTATTTTTTAAGGGAAAAATTTTGTAAGGGGGACACAAGACTGAAATCAGGAGACCGATTGGATATCTACAGCAATAATGCAAGAAGAAGATGATGGTGCATGGACCAAGAGGGTTTCAGGAGGTCTGAGAAAGCAGATGGAATTGAGAGTAGGGGCAATTTAGTAGGTAGAATTGAGAGAGTAAAATATACTATGCAAATTTCAGCTAGGACAATGAAATGAATACATGATGATTGTTGACTGAACTAGGAAAGAGACGAGAGGGAGGTAGCTTGGGAAAATAATGAATTAAGAATATTTTTGTTTTGAGGTATCAGGCAAGTAAATAAACCTCCGACCTAGTGATCAGAACCCAGACGTGGCAGTTTCTGGAATGTAGTTGGTAACTGAAGATCTGGAACAGTGTGTAGGGTAGAAATGGGGCAAAGAATGGAACCCTGGAGCAGCCCAAAATATAAGGTTTGGGCCAAGAGAGAAGAAGCCTGCAAGAGTGACTGAGAAGAGACCAGTGAGGTCAAAGGAAAACAAGGAGGTGTGGGCCCCCAACCCAAAAAAAGAGGTGAGGGCTCCAAAAATGAATGAAGAGGCCAGTGCTATCTGGCACTCCGTCAAGTGAAATCCAGTCCCCAAATTTCCAGCAGATGTAACATCACAGAGGTCATTTCTGGCCTGGAGGCAGGGATCAAATTGTGGAGGAGTAATCAAAGGTGAGAGAACTCTGTCAGCAAGTGTAGACACTTGCTTTGAAGCCAGACTGCCTGGGATCAAATCCCACACTCGTGTGTGCTTCTGGGCAAGTCATCTAATCTCCCTGTGCTTTCATGAGGGATTAGCTCTCCCAGTATTATTTTATCATAGGGCTGTTGTGAGTAGTAAATAAATTAATAATATGTGAGTTAGCACATTCAACATATATTGTCACTATGTTGACAATAATCAGTATGTACACACCACTATTATGAAATGTGTTTGAGATGAATTAGTAGCTAGAAGGAATATTGGGTCAAAAATGGTGGTGGTTGGGAGAAAGATACGGAATATTTTTAGAAGCTCATGGAAAATTGGTAGGGAAGGGGTTTGAAGAGTTAAGAGAAGAAGAGATGGTTGATGGAGAGAGTGGGGTTGGGGTTCAGAGAACAGGTCAGAAATCAGCCTAAAGCTGGAGGCAGTAAATCTCGACTCTGGCAGGAAGACAGATGGATGCAGGTTTAGCTACACTTGCAGATGGGCAGGTTTCTATTTTTGCAGTGCTGAGTAAATGAGGTTGTCTTTCCATTGTAGAAAGAGGGGAGATTGGAGGTCAGAAGATACTAGATACCAGTGAGACAGGTACTTTGGAGAACAGCAGAGAGACCCCCCTCCCCACAAAAAGGCAGATTTCTAGGTAGCATTGGGAGCTAGGGGCAGGCTGGAGACCAGGAATTTGCAGATCACTATGCACAGACATCCAGTAGTCAAGCAAACGCTAGTCTCCTCACATCTACCCAGAACTGTCTGCCATCTGACAAGTGAGGAGACACCGGAGCCAGCAACACAGACAACCACGTAGATGCCAGTCTGCACAAAGAAGGTCAGCTGGGCCCAGACAAACAGCTGGCGTTCAGGGGAGCGAGGTCTGAAGCCAAGGCACAAGCCCAGTGCATACTCCTCACAAGGTTGACTTGCCTGTGAGTCCCGGAGCAATGAGCTGGAGGTGGTCAACAGTCTATCCTGTTACAAGCCAGGACTAACCCAACAGCACATAGTTACATGTCTTTGAATCTACCAGGGGAGCTGGTTAACCATGCAAATGTCCTCTCTCCGTACTTTGAGATTTGAAACCAGTAGACTGAAGACAGCAAACCTGCATTCTGACTGGCACCAAGCTTGGAAAGCACTACTCCAGGTCCCGGGGCCCAGGTTCTCCTGCCAATGGTGTCCAAGAGGCTCAGCTCTGCAGAAGCCTGGACCCAGGCAGCGCCGGTAGGTGGATCCCAATTCCCAAGTCCTGATAGAGTGAGGAAGCTGGTAGACCCACAGCATCCTCTGAGACACCAAGGGGTTAAGCAAAGCGCTGGGAACCTGCATACTTTTATTACATTATAGGGATGTTATTGCATTATAAATAATGCCACAGGATGCATTATTTATACATTTAATATCAGGCTTGCTTATAAGTCAGATCTCTTCACTTTTAGATAAATACTCCGCGTGCAGCCCAGCTCCCGCAGCCAGGCGCAGACAGAGAGTGGAGCGTGTGCTCTCGCCCTCTCAGACAGCAGAGGGAGGGCAGACACATGTCAGAGACAGCAAAAGCCTTGTGATGGGAAGCAGATAATGTCTTTATGAAAACTAACAGATGGCTCTTTTGAAAGCCCTTTCAGTTCCCCTCTCCTCTGATAAGAGCGGGTAAGCAAGACACACTGGAGAGAGGTTTATGGGTTTGTACTTATTGTCCTAAGAGCACAGAGATGGTAGATAGGGAGGCCAAGAGCAGCGGGGGGCATTGGGAGGAGAGGGGGGAACAGACTCCGGGCTCCTTGCTGCTGGGGTGCACCAGGGCACCGAGAGCAATGATAGCTGCCCTTTCTCATTCAAGTATCAGTTCATTCAAAATATTCACCTTGATGCCTTTCCATGTGCCAACTCCTGAGTTAGGGGCTAAAAGAGATCCAGAGATGAACAGGATGAGGATCGAGGGTTCTCTGTCTGTATGAAGACGGACTTACACAAACATAACTATGATCATGACATTGAGTGATCTACGGCAAAAGCCAAGACAAAAGAGTTGTAGAGTTCAGAGGGGAGTGACGCTACCCCAGCCATGAAACTTTGTTATTGTTGTCAAGATTATTATTTTAGCTAAAAGAAACTACTTCGTTTATGTGTCAACCAGTCTGTGGCAAATACCACTTCCTTGGTGGCACACTGTGTTCAGGTGCTGGGGTGACAGGGGAGGCCGAGACAGGGTCCGAGCCTCTCAGAAATCATGTGCTGTGGGAAGACAGGAAACAAGGAAACCAACAGAATTATTCCAGACCCTGGAAGTACAACAAGGAAATGAGGAAGAACCGAGGGAGTGGATCTGGGTAGGAAGGTTTCTCTACGGAGGGAAACTTTGAGCTACAATCTGAATGATGTAACACGAACACGGGAGACATAGTATAGGAGGAGGCAGTGGCTGTGCCGAGTCCCTAGAGGCGGGTACAATTTGTTCATGTGGAATTGGAGGAAAGGAGTTTTCCAGATGGTGGGAAGCAGATGAGCACAGGCAGCAGTGGTAGAATCAGGTCAGGCGCTGAAGGGTCACAGCTACGCTGGGAAGGAAGATACAAGAATGATGAGGGTGATCATATCGGCAGGAGGGGGAGGCAGGAAGTCTGGCTGAGATGTCTACACTTCATTTTTGGGGGGTTGGAGGTGGCTGGGGGGCCCTGAGAGCTGCAGAGAACAATTGGATATGGATCAAAAGCGAATCTGACAGCTAGGGCTAGGACGGACTGAAGAGCCAGGGGAAAGAATGGAGGATAGAAGTTACAAAAAACTGCTCCTATCATCCAAGGGAAAGACCC
>PVJD01009328.1:0-63904 GCA_004026545.1 Mormoops blainvillei | reverse complement strand
CATAGTATTCCATTGCGTAAATGTACCACAGTTTTTTGATCCACTCATTTACTGTTGAGTGTGTAGGTTGCTTCCAATTCTTGGCTATTGTAAATTGCACTGCTATGAACATTGGGGTGCATAGGTTCTTTTGAACTGGTGTTTCAGGATTCTTAGGGTATAATCCCAGCAGTAGAATTTCTGGGTCAAAAGGCAGGTCCATTTTTAGTTTTTTGAGGAAATTCCATACTGTTTTCCACAGTGGCTGCCCCAGTCTGCATTCCCACTAACAGTGCACTAGGGTTTCCTTTTCCCCACATCCTCACTAGCACTTGTTGTTTGTTGATTTGGTTGTGATGTCCATTCTTGCTAGTGTGAAGCGATATCTCATTGTGGTCTTTATTTGCATGCCTCTGATGGCTAGTGATGCTGAGCATCCTTTCATGTGTCTCTGGGCCCTGCGTATGTCCTCCTTGGAGAAGTGTCTATTCAGTTCCTTTTCCCATTTTTTCATTGGGTTGTTTGTCTTCCTGGAGTGGAGTCATGTGAGTTCTTTATATATTTTGGCGATTGAACCCTTGTCAGATCTATCATTGGTGAATATGTTTTCCTATACAGTTGGTTCCCTTTTCATTTTGCTGATGTTTTCTTTAGTTGTACAGAAGCTTCTTGTTTTGATGAAGTCCCATGTGTTTATTCTTTCCTTTATGTCCCTTGCTATAGGGATTATATCGGTGAAAATATTGCTGTGTGGAATATCTGAGATTTTCCTGCCTATGCTCTCCTCTAGGACTTTTATTGTGTTGTGACTTATTTTTATGTCTTTTATTTATCTTAAGTTTATTTTTGTGTGTGGTGTAAGTTGGTAGTTGAATTTCATTTTTTTGCATGTAGCTGTCCAGATCTCCCAACACCATTTGTTGAAGAAGCTCTATTTACTCCATTTTATGCTTCTGCCCCCTTTGTCAAATATTAATTGACGATAGAAACATAGGTTTATTTCTGGTCACTCTATTCTGTGCCATTGATCTATGTGTCCATTCTTATGCCAGTACTAGATTTTTTTGATTACGATGGCCTTGTGATATTGTTTGATGTCAGGAATTGTGATCCCTCCTACTTTGTTCTTCTTTATCAAAGTTGTTGCAGCTATTAGGGGTTGTTTATGATTCCATATGAATTTTTGAAATGTTTCCTCTATATTGTGAAATATGTCATTGGTATTTTAATAGTGATTGCACTGAATCTGTAAATTGCTTTGGATAGTATGGACATTTTGTTGATGTTAATTTTTCCAATCCATGAACATGATATATGCTTCCATTTATTTGTGTCATCCTTAATTTCTTTCTTCAGGGTTATGTAGTTTTCTGAGTACAGTTCTTTTACCTCCTTAGTTAAGTTTATTCCTAGATACTTTATTTTTCTTGTTGCTATAGTAAATGGGATTTTTTCCCAGATTTCTGATTCTGATATTTCAATGTTGGAGTACAAAAATGACTTCGATTTCTGAATTTTGACTGTGTATCCTGCTGTTTTACTAAATTTACTTATTAGGTTGAGTAGTTTCTTGTTTGAGTCTAGAGGGTTTTCTATGTATACTATCATGCTGTCTGTAAAAAATGACAGTTGTATTTCCTTCTTTCCAATTTGGATACCTTTTATTTCTTTTTCTTTTTTGATGGCTGTGGCTAGGACTTCTAATACTATGTTGAATAGATGTGGTGAAAGTGGTCATGCTTATGTTGTTCCCAATCTTACTGGGAAAGATTTTAGTTTTGCCCATTCAGTATCATGTTGGATGTAGGGTTCTCATATATGACCTTTACTATGTTGAAGTATTCCCCTTTATTCCCACTTTGCTGAGTGTTTTTATGATAAATGGGTGATGTACCTTATCAAATGCTTTCTCCACATCTATTGATATGATCATGTGATTTTTGTCTTTCCTTTTGTTTATGTGATATATTATGTTTATTGATTTGGGAATATTGTACCATCCTTGCATCCCTGGGATGAATCCCCCTTGATCATAGTGGATGATCTTTTTAATGTATTGCTGGATGTGATTTGCTGATATTTTGTGGAGGATTTTAGCGTCTATATTCATCAGCAATATTGGCCTTTAGTTTTCTTTCTTTGATGTGTCTTCATCTGCTTTTGGGATTAGGATGATACTTCCCTTATAAAAAGAGTTTGGGAGTATGCCCGCCCCCTTTTAAAAATAGTCTGAGGATAAGGGTTAGCCCTTCCTTAAATGTTTTGTAAAATTCTGCTGTGAAAACATATGGTCCAGGGCTTTAGTGTGCCAGGAGTCTTTTGATAGCTACTTTGATTTAATCAGCTGTTATTGGTCTCTTCGGGCTTTCTGCTTCTTCTTGATTCAGTTTTGGAAGATTATAGTTTTCCAGGTATTTGTACATTTCACCTAGGTTTTCAAATTTCTTGGCATATAGTTTTTCAAAATAATTTCTTACAATCCTTTGTTTTTCTGAGCTATCAGTTGTAATCTCTCCTCTTTCATTTCTGATTTTATTTATTTGCATCATCTCCCCTTTTTTTCTTGATGATCTGTTCAAATGATTGTCAATTTTATCTCTTCAAAGAACCAGCTCCTGGATTTATTGATACTCTGAATTGTTATTTTAGTCTCTATGTCATTCAGTTCTGCCCTGATCTTGATTATTTCCTTCCTTCTGCCAATTCTGGGCTTTGTTTGCTGTTGTTCTTCCAGCTCTTGTAGATATTGGGTTAAGTTTTTTATTTGAAATGTTTCTATCTTTTTTAGGTAGGCCTGTATTGCTTTGAATTTTATTCTCAGGACTGCCTTCGTTGTGTCCCATAGGTTTTGGATGGTTGTGTGTTCATTTTCATTTGTTACCAGAAATTTTTTATTACTTCTTTGATTGAATTATTGACCCATCTATTGTTTAATTGCATGCTGTTTAGTCTCCATGAGTTTGAATGTTTTTGAGTTTTTTCCATGAGGTTAGTTTCTCATTTTAAGCCTTTGTGGTCTGAGAAAATGCTCAATATTATTTCAATTTTCTTAAATTTGTTGAGGCTTGTTTTGTGCCCTATCATGTGGTCTATCTTCCAAAATATTCCATGTGCAATTGTAAAGAATGTATAGTTTGCTTCTTTGGGATGAAAGGTTCTATATATATCAGTCAAGTTCATTTTATCTAATGCATCATTTAGTTCCACAATATCTTTGTTGACTTTTTGTTTAGATGATCTGCCCATTGTTGACAGTGGGATATTAAAATTCCCCACTGTAAGTGTGTTGCTGTCTATATCTTTCTTGAAGTCCTCCAGGATTTGCCTTATATATTTGGGTGGTCCTCTGTTGGGTGCATATAGGTTTACAATGTTTATGTCTTCTTGATGGATTCTTCCTTTGAGTATTATGAAGTATCCTCGTGTGTCTCTTTTTATGGCTTTTGTTTTTAAGTCTATTTTGTCTGATATAAGTATTGCTACCCTGGCTTTTTTTCCTATTTGCTTGGTAATGTTTTTTCCAAACATTACTTTCAATCTATGTAGGAGTTTGTTCTGGGTGGGTCTCTTGTAGGCATCATATGTGTTGGTCTTCTTTTCTTATCCATTCAGCTACTCTATGTCTTTTGATTGGAGCATTTAATCCACTTACATTTGAAGTTATTATTGATAGGTACTTATTAATTTTTTCCCTTTGTACTTGTGTTCCTCTCTCTGTCATTCTTTTTCTTCATCTTCTTAAAGCAGTCCATTTAGAATATCTTGTAATGCTGGTTTGGTAGAGGTATATTCTTTCAGCCTTCTTTTTTCTGGGAAACTCCTTATTTCACCTTCCATTTTAATCAAAAGCCTTGCCGGGTCGAGTAGTCTTGGTTGCAGGCCTTTGCTTTTCATTACTTGGAATATTTCTTGCCATTCCCTTCTGTCTTGTAGTGTTTCTGTGGAGAAGTCAACTGCTAGCCTTATTGGGGTTCCCTTGTATGTTACTTTCTGTTTCTCCCTTCTTGACTCTCTCTTTGCCCTTGATATCTGCCATTTTAATTGTGATGTGTCTTGGAGTGGGCCTCTTTGGGTTCCACTTGAATGGGACCTTCTGTGCTTCCTGGGCTTGTGTGATTTTTTTTCTCTCCTCTAATTAGGGAAGTTTTCCATCAATAGTTTTTCAAAGAGGTTTTCTATCTCTTGCTCCTCTTCTTCTCCTTCTGGTATTCCTATTATATGGATATTATTATGTTTCATATTGTCCTGCATTTCCCTTCACCACTCTTTATTCTTTTTGAGCCATTTTTTAATTTTCTTGCTCTTCTTGGGAGTTTTTTCCTACCATATCCTCATGCTCGCTGATTCAATCTTCTGCTTCACCTAGCCTGCTTTTGATTCCTTCTACTGTATTCTTCAATTCAGAAATTGACTTTTCATTTCCTCTTGGCTCTTGTTGATAGTTTCTACATCCTTTTTCATGCTGATTAGTTTACAGTAATTTCTTCATAGTTTCTGTGTAGTTTTTTGTAATTCTTACTGATTTCATTGAGTTCATTGAGCTTCCTTATAACCATTGTTTTGAACTCAGTATCTGATAATTTACTTGCCTCTATTTCATTTAGTAGTCTGTCTGAGGATTCCTCCTTTCCTTTCGATTGGGAGTTGTTTCTTTGTCTTCTCATTATTTTGCTGCAGGAGAAGAACCACAAAGCCCAGGAAACAAATATATGACCACAAAAATAATTCCCCTGCAATCCCACTATCAACAGCAAAAGAACCAGTATTAAAAAGGATGTGAAGAGATTAAGACTATTATAGGAAAGGAGGGAATTAAACTATAGTACAAAGTCTAGTGACTTCATAAGTAGCAACTCGATGGACAAGACATGAATGTTCAAAAGCTATGTAGTAAAGAAAATATCACAAATCATGGAGAAGACCACAGTGGATTTTGTCTCAGTAGCCTCTAGTATTTACCACTGTTCTTTCTTTCTGGATACACCTCTGGTGGTGTGAGATGTTGACCCTGTCTGATCTTAGGCAGTCTGTTCAAGATTTCCTGGGATCTACTGTGTGTGACTGTCTCCTTCAGCTCTCTAGTGACTCTGCGCTCAGCAGTCAGGTTTTAACACCGTAGGGCAGGGCAGAATCCCTCCTGGGTTTGGGGCTAATGTTTCCCCTCAGGTTGCTGCTGCTTGGAGGGGAATGGTCTGTGTGAGCTCGATGGCTGCTACCTTATGGGGGGTGATTCAGCACCAGGATCCTGGAGGATAATCTCCCAGTTCTCTCCCCAAAGTCTCCATCCCAAGTCTCTCCTCAAGCATCTCTATCCACTCTTCCTCTCCTTTGCAAGAATCTACTTTCTGTGACTGCCACTCTTCAGTCCGCAGTCAGGCTTAAGCATCAGGGGGCTGGGGCTATGTCCCTCCTAGGGGTGGGGCTATTGTTTCCTCTCAGGCTTCCATTCAGGGGAGTGGTCTGCCTGAGTAAGATGGCTGCTACCACATAGGGGATGACTCAGCACCAGGATCCTGGTGGTTACTCTCTCAGTTCTCTCCCCAAAGCCTCCTTCTGCAGTTTCTCCTCAGGCAGCTCTAGTGCACTCTGCTCCCACCTTTGCCAGAGACCAGGGTAAATGGGTGCAGATGAAAATTTATGCATTCTCCCTTTAAATAGCTTTTTCAGTCTCTATCCACCCATTTTTGGCAGAGAGGAACCCTTCCGCTGTTCACAGCTGGCTGTTATCTGTGGACTTTTTGGGCTCTAGTGCTGTAGGCTGGGGATCCCCGCTTATGGTTTAGACCCTGCTCTTCTCAAGGGGATCCAACTGGCTTCTTAAATATCCCTCTGGTGCTGCCACCTGAGGGTGCCCATCCAGCCTTCTCATGTCTCCACTGCACTCCTTACCAGTCAGGTTGTGCTGAACTGATTCCTCTGTCTGTCCAAGGTTATGAGGCTTCTCTCTCACTATTGTTAAGTTGTTTGTTCTGGGCGATTTCTCCACAGTTTAGTTGTAACTCTAGATTTGTCCTGGAAGGAGTTCACTGTGACTTCCATTCACTCCTCCACCATCTTGATCTCCCCACCTTAATTTTTCATCTTTACATTCAGTTCTACCTTTCCAAAATAGTACAACTATTGATTAACACAATTTATATATTTTCCAAAACAGCACAATTACTGATTAGTATAGTTTAATACATCTCAATTTTTTATCTCTTACATTAATGTCTATTTTTCTAAAACAGCAGTCATTTTCCAAAAGCCAGAAAACTTTGTAGCAAATATTGGATTTAAACGACATGTAGAATATCAAATTAAAATTGGAAAGTGACCTCAGAGGAATGGCAGTGAGAGAGATTTCCTTGGTCTCTCCCTTTGAATTTTCAGCAATTCCACAAAGGATTTCCTGCTCAATGCACAAACCTATCTGACAGGTCTGTGCTCTAAAACATCTAAAGGTGAGTAAATGGTAGCAAACTAGGGAGGCAAGGAGAGAGAAGAACCTTTTCAAAAAAGCCATAGACACAACCCTCCTTGTAGCCAGGAGCTCACAGTGTGGTTTAGTCCTTAGAGGAGAGAAATCAGGTTGCGGATGGCACTCTCTTCAACCAGGAGGAACAAAGAGACTCAGTGAACATTCCTATTGGAGTGAGCAATAAAAGCTGCAGCTGAGTCCAGTAACCTGGGCAGGAATAGAACACAGAGATGTTGCTACAGTTGTTTCACAGTTGGCATTCCAGATAGAGAAATAAAGCCACAGACCCTGGCCACCTTCACTTAACTTCCTAGAGCTCTCCTTCCCTCATCTTTCATGTCAGGTTATAGAGCACATTATATGAAAACCTGAGAACTGCTACTACAGAAACACTTTTTCCCTGAATAAATGGCTCACACTGTGACTAGTCCCAGGGTAAGGTGGAGGCACAGGGGGATGCTGTGGAGATCCACTGATGGACATTTCTGTGAGGGAAAAGCAACAAAGGATGAGTCTGGGTTTCCCTGGCTCACCCCATCCCCACTATTGAGGGTGCACTGCCAGCAGCATCTGGCCACAGGCAATAGCACTGTGACTTCATGGAGTTGGAGTCCCCGTTGCCCACTATATTCCCTGTGGGTTTGGTCCCTTGGGATCAGGATGAATGGATCACAGGGGGTGTGCCCACCTTACCATGGAATACAGGTCATTTTCTACTACCCCACGAAGATCCAAAAAGCAAGAGAAGTGAAAGAGCTAAAAACTTGTGATTCAGCATCATCCACTACAAAATGCCACTCATACATAAATACCTAGACAGAGAAGGGATACATCAAATATCATGAATAACCAAGTTTAAGAGGCAGCTGAGAAAAAAATGTTAAAAAAATCTCCAGAAAATAAATTTAAAGACATGGAAATATGTGATTTAAATGACAGAGAATTCAAGATTGCATTTCTGAAAAAATTCAATGAGGTACAAGAAAATATAAATAGGCAGTTTAATAAACTCAGAAACCAAATCAATGAGCAAAGTGAGTACTTTACTAAAAAGACTGAAACTTTAAAAAAGGATGAAATTGAAATTTTGGTAATGAAAAACTCAATAAAAGAGATCAAGAATGAACTAGTGCGCATAAGAAATAGGACTGACCAGATGGAAGAAAGAATTAGTGATATTGAAGATAGAAATCGAGAAATGATGCATAGAAAAGGAGAGACTTAAGCATGAAAAAATGAAAGAACTCTACAAGAACTATCTGACTCTATCAGAAAGAGCAATATAAGGATAATGGGAATATCAGAAGAAGACAGGGAGAGGGAATGGAAAGCCTGTTCAAACAAATACTGTATTTTGCTATGTATAATGCACTCCACTGTATAATACACACCCATGTTTTTGGCCCAAACTATCAGGAAAAAATCTTTCATTTAATTTTTTAAATTCCAGTATTTATAAGTTTACATTTAGAAACAAAACCAATGATTGTTATCCAGGGTATTACTTTGCATGCAGATATCATTACTGCTTTCCAGAGTTACACATTTAATGCATAAGCATAAATAAAAGAATTAAAAGCATTTATATAGATATGGAATTAGTACTAAACATATATAATGTGTGTCCTTATTTTGCCCTAAAAAATTTGGGCAAAATGTGCACATTATACACGGCAAAATATGGTAGTTGACAAGAACCTCACAAACCTATGGAAAGGGCTAGAGCCTTGAATACAAGAAGCAAACAGAACACCTAACTAGTTCAATCTAAAAAGGCTTCTTGAAAGCACATTGTATTGACTGTCAAAATGTTATTACAAAGAAAGAATTCTCAAGGCAGCCAGGGAATAGAAGAAAGTAACCTATAAAGGAAAGCCAATTAAGTTATCACCAGACTTCTCAACAGAAAACTCTATCAGCCAGAAAAGAGTGGAATCAAATATTAAAACTACTGAAATATTAGGCAAGAATAATATATCCAGTAATGTTATCCTTTAAGTATGAAGGACAAATAAAGATTTTCCAGACATACAGAAGAAGAGGGAATTCATTACCAAAAAACCTCCATTGCAGGAAATACTCAAGGAGGTTATTCTACCTGAAGCAAAGAACAAAATATCACAAAACTACTGGTAAAATCACCAACAAACTTACAACGTAAACTGGGATAATTTGTGACAACAAAGAAGAATAGGAGGTGGGGTAAACATCTGAATTTGCAAAGGAGGGTGAAGATCAGATGTATTCAAAAGAGAAAGGACTACTGTATACATGAAACTTTCGTTTTCATAAATCCACTTGTAACCACAAACACAAAACAAAAACTGAGACACATAGCTTTAAAAAAAGAGGGAAAAAAGGAAAGAAGTATGGAATACTACCAAACAAAAACAATAGTCAGAAGCACAAAGGAAAAGAACTAATGGAGGCACAGAGCTACCAGAAAACAAACAAAAAAACAAGCAAATAAATAAATAAAATTGCTACAGTAAATCCTCATACATCAATAATTTCCCTAGATGTAAATGGACTGAATTCACCAATGAAAACTCAAAGAGCAGCAGGTTATATAAAAAAACAAAACCCAACCATGTGCTGCCTTCAGGAGACATATTTAAGCTGTAGAGACAAAGATAGGCTCAAAGTGAAAGCGTGGAAAATGATTTTCCAAACAAATAGCATTCACAGAAAAGCAGGTGTAGCCATACTTATACATGACAAAATAGATTTCTGGATAAAGGTAACAAGAGACAAAAATGGACATTCTATAATGAAAAGACAATACTACATCAGGAAGACATAATATTTTTAAATATATATATTAACACATCCAATCATGGAGCACCAAAATATATAAAGTAACCACTAACAGAACTAAACACAACTGTAGTAGGTGAACTAAATACTCTATTGACAGCTTTAGATAGATCATTCAAAAAGAAAATCAATAAAGAAATACTGGCTTTAAATGACACATTAGATCAAATGGACATAATTTACATTTACAGAGCCTTTCAACCCAGAACATCAGATTATACATTCTTCTCCAGTGCATATGGAACAGTCTCAAGGGTAAACTATATGTTGGGTCACGAAACTAACCTCAACAAATTTAACAAGATTGAAATTATACCAAGCATATTCTCTGACCACAATGCTTTGAAATTGGAAGTCAACTGCAAAAAGGAAGGAAAACCCCCCACAGATATGTGGAGATTAGGAACATGCTACTAAAACATTGGTCAAAGAAGAAATAAAAGGTGAGATCAAAAGGTATATAGAGACAAACGAGAGTGACAATATAACATATCCAAACGTCTGGGACACAATGAAAGCAGTAACAAAAAAATTTCAAGTAAACAACCTAATGTTACATCTTAAAGAACTAGAAAAAGAAGAACAAAAGCATTCCAAAGTCAGTAGAAGAAAGCAAGCAATAAAAATTAAAGCATAACTGAATGAAATAGAGAACAAAAAAACTATATAAAAATTAATGCAACGAAGAGCTGGTTCTTTGAAAAGATTAATAAAATTGACAAGCCCCTGGCTAGACTCACTGAAGAAAAAAGAGAAAAGACTCATTAAACAAAATAAGAAATGAAAGAGAAGTTACCACAGACATCACGAAAATACAAAGATCATACTAGAATACTATGAAAGTCTATATGCCATGATATTCAATTACCTAGAAGAAATGGATAAATTTCTTGAACTATATAACCTTCCTAGACTGAATCATGAAAAACTGGAAAATCTAAATGGACTGACCAAACAATGAGGAAGTTGAAACAACCATAAAAAACCTCCGCAAAAATAAAAGTCCAGATGGATTCATTGGCGAATTCTACCTACCATTCAAAGTATATTTGATACTTCTGCTTCTCGAACTTTTCCAAAAAATTAAAAAAGAAACAATACCTCGTAACACATTTTATGAGGTCAACATAACCTTGGTACCAAAACCTGGCAAAAATAACACAGAAAAAGAAAACCATAGACCACTATCTCTAATGAGTATAGATGCAAAAATCCTAAATTAAACACCAGCAAATGAAATGCAACAATACATTTAAAAAAATACACCATGGTCAAGTGAGGTTCATTCCAGGGGCACAAGGATGGTTCAACATACACAAATTGGTCAATGTAATATATCTCATTAACAAAAGAAAAAATAAAAATCATATGATCTTATCAATATATGCAGAAGAAGCATGTGATAAGATACAACACCCATTTATGATTAAAACACTCAATAAAATAGGTATAGAAGGAAAGCACCTCAACACAATAAAGGGCATATGTGACAAACCCTCAGCTAATATCATACTCAATGGTGAAAAACCGAAAGCTTTTCCTCTACAATCAGGAACAAGACAAGAATGTCCACTCTAACCTCTTATCCAACACAGTATTGGAAGCCTTAGCCACAATAATCAGTCAAGGGAAAGAAATAAAAGTCATCCCAAATGTGAATGAAGAAATAAAATTGTCACTTTTTGCAGATGACATGATTCTTTGCATAGGGAACCCTAGAGATTCCACAAAAATTATTACATACCATAAACAAATATAGTACAGTTGTAGGACACAAAATCAATGTACAAAAATCTTCTGCATTCCTCTATACTAACAATAAAATTTTAGAAAAAGAAATTAAAAAATTGGAAAATTACAATTCTGTATTCCCTAAGTTTGTGATGTCTAATAGAAATTTAATTTGAGCCACAAAAGTCATTTTAAATTTCTTTTTTAAAGTATATTTTATTGATTATGCTATTAGAGTTGTCCCAATATTTTTCTCCCCTTTATCCCCGCTCTGCCCTGTACCCTCCACCCTCCAGCATCCCCCCCCCTTAGTTCATGTCTGTGGGTTGTACATATAAATTCTTTGGCTTCTCTATTTCCTGTACTGTTCTTAACCTCCCCCACTCTATTTTGTGCCTACCAATTATGCTTCTTATTCCCTGTACCTTTTTCCTCCCATTCTTCCACTCCCCCACTGATAACCCTCTATGTGCTCTCCATTTCTTAGTAGCCAAGTATAAAAAAATAAAAATTAACAGGTAAAATTCATTTTAATAACATATTTTACTTAATCTATCTGAAATATTATCATTTAAACATTAAATCAATATGAAAAGTTAATGAGACATTTTACATTTTTGCCATACCAAGTCTTTGAAATCTGGTATTTATTTTACACTCAGTGCATATCAGCTCAAATTATGTATTACTTTTGAGATTTTAAAGATATACTGAGATCTCTAAGGAAGAAAAAAAAGCAAATATGGTGGCAAGTCTAAGAACAAGAACAAAGAAGGTAAGTCTGCAAATTATGGATGAAGCAGCTTAGGACCTGGCAAAGCAATAGTTACTTGGACATTTCAGAGACTTTATTATGCATGTGGCTTTGCCCAACAATACTCTAGGAGTCAGGGAGCCTGAATGCACTCCCTCCTTCATCATTAATCAGCTGTATGATCCAGAGCCAATCACATGTGCTTTCTATGTCTGAGTTTCTTAGACTATATTACAAAGGTGTCTTTCCATATCACTAATGTTCTTTCAACACACAGACATGCACATACACCTGCTATAACACTTACCTATTCTCAAGGTGAAGGAGATTTAAAAAGAAAAATCTGTTTCTGTTGTGTTTTCACCACTAAGATATCTTAGACTTTTACTTATTGAGTTTCTCTGTTTTTCCTTTTCTTCATTTCAAGAGCTGTACATGGGTGATGTTTTACATAAGTGGTAAAGAAATGGAAGAAAGCTCATTAAAATAATTTATTTGACTAATCTCAGAACATAGTGAGTTGCTGATCATGCACCATTCATTTTAAAAATTAAAAAACAATTAAAATAGGTAATATTTCATGTAAAAAGTGTTACGTTTTCCCTATACTTTTCCTTCTTGCTCACTCTTCCTCTCTTATAACAAAGGTGGCAAGTACAGATGAATGGGAAGTGATGGCGTAATTCAGTGGTGGGGGATAGGTCAGACATACCTTTGTTTTTGTGCATTGAGGTCCTGGATATATGCCAGGGGTCATTGAAGGGCAAAGGGAGTAGCACAGGCTTTTAAGCAGAATGCTCATTCATAATTAAGTTGCTTAGTTGCAGGACTATCAAAGGAAAACTTTAAATACCCTGACAGCAAAAACATCTGTGTTAAAAGCAGAAGCAGGATCATGCAATGGAAACACAGGGCCAATGGCAGGTACTCAGGAATCCCTGATCAGACAGAACATTTTGAAAGACAAAAGGAAAAGCCTGGGCTGTGTGTGTGAGGAACCTGGAACTCATTTGTTAGGTCTAAGTCTCAGAATCTATCACCAGGGCCTGTGCTGGTGTGCCAGAAACTTAAGTCTTTCTTTTTGTACTGTGTGGCCTCAAACAGGAGTGAGTTTAAAATAATAAACCAATGTTTACTCTGCATTTAGTATTGTGCTAGACCTGATCGGTATAGTATCCAATTTAATCTTCTCAACAACTTTGTTGTTAACAGCGTTTTGCAGACTAGGAACCTAAAATATAGAGAGGTTGAATGAATGATTTGCTCCAAGTTTCTAAATCAGTAATGGGTAGAGGCAAACTGACCACAAACTTCTATGTCTACTAAGCTTAAGATTTCTTTTTTTGTGCCCTAGCCATCTGCTATCCTTCCACCTACCTAGATTTGACCTTCAGACAAGACATTTTTCCCACTGGATGACTGCATCAGAGGCCGTGGATTAGGAACAGAGGTCAACCTTTCCTAAAAATCTCCTACCGTTCAAGTCTTTTAAAGCCAACCCCTATTTCTAAAAGTTTCTTGGGAGCTTCTGGGGAATGTGGAGACTCCAGTTAACCCCTGGGACCCAATAAACTTCCCAAGGAAACTTTAAGTGAGACTTTCTTTGGCCTTGAATCCAAAGGATTTGGGTGAAACTCAGCTGGGTTTAACTCCTTCACAGAAACCTGCCTATATTATTTTATTTTGTTACTTGCAACGATATGAAGTACAGATATGAGACCAGGCATTTACATTGTCTTCCCAGAACCCAGGGCCACATGATGGTAGAATAAGAGGCACCCTAGAGATAATTTAGTTGAACAGCCTTATTTTATGCATGAGAAGCTCAGAGATACTTAGGTTGTAAACCTAGCAAACAGCAACACAGGACTGGAGTTTCCATCTCTGCTGCCAAGACTATTGGATGATTGCTCCATCCTCTTCCCCCTAACGGTATCCCTTCATCCCCTGCCCCCATGCACATGGTCAGGTTCAGACTAGGCCCACTTGCAGAGTAAATTCCCTAAGTTAAAAAGTAACAGGTACTTACACAAGAAAGCAAGCCAACACAGCTTCTGATAAACAGAACCTCCTCTTGCAAACACTACAGTGCTTGTGTACATGTACCTCTCTGAGAATATAACAGTCACAGGCACATATGATGCCATTGTGGCCTACTGTTTCATTCTAGGTAGGGAAAATTTTTCATAATGTCAGTCCCCCAAAGAATGATATTGTCATAGCAAACAGAACTTTGGGCAACATTCACAGTAGCAAAACATTTGGTATGTAACCTTTAGATGGTGCTAATGTTCTATTATATAACATAGTCTGCAAGAACGCTTTATGCTCAGATTCAAGGAGGAGGAATGACTTTGAGAAGCTAGCTATATTTCAAGCTTCCTGTGCCAGACTCTGAGAACATACCCACTAACACGTTTGGGGGGTGGTGGATCTTGATAAAGATACATTTCTGGGGCTTTTGTTGCCACAGCAAGGTTTTGGTAATGCTAAATGTACCAGACTACTCTAAGCAGCTCTCATGAACCCATGTCATCAATGAGTACTTTAAATGTGAATATACATCTTCAAAATTCAGATTTATCTTATATCTTTGTGTGTTGATTAGAGCTTGTGATAATTTTTGTTCATAATGTCACTAGATTGCATGATGAAGCCATTTATTTTGTGTGACAGTTTTCTTCAGGAAAACCTCATTCATTAACTTAAAATAGAACTGGTAAAACCTAGATCATTCATTTTTTTCTGACTCTGAAAAGAGGGGTGGAGAAAAACATATTATACCATAGCAACCTTTCTACAGCAGTCTCTTATGTCTCATTTATTTTCTTTCCCACACATTGTGAGTACCTGAGGCTCCATTTGTCTCATAGTCCTTTGAAAAAAAGCAATGTTTTGCTATCTAGTTTTTCTTTGGCATTGCAGCAGGTGACTGGTCATAGTTGCATTATAACCCTGGATATTATTGAGGTTTTCTATACAGGGAAGAAAATAATTCATTGTCTGTTCACATATAGGAGCTGACATATGTTCCCAAAATATCATGTGTGTGTGTACCCTGATTAGAAGAAAAAGGCTGAGGAGGGAGCAGGGGAGGTGAAGGTCAGAAGTGATGTAAAATTTCCATCCAGATTATCTGATGAGAAAAAGTTGGGGAGGGTCACAATACCATTTTTCTAATGTCTGACATTCTATTATAATTTAAAAAATCAATTTGTCCAGAAAGATCATGTAAGGGACAGAATTAGATTCAAAGGTATGGAAATCTTTCAGAGACAGATTTCAACTCAACTTCAGCAAGAACTTCTTCTAGTTAAAAAAATGTCTAACTCACAGAAGAGTTGCAAGAAACATACAAAGAATGCACACAGTCTGTTTACCTAGATCCCTCAATTGTTAATATTTTGCCACATTTGCTTTATCTACCTCATGTATGCATTTATATTTTCTGGAACCACTTGAGAGTAACTGGGATTATAATATTCTTATATTCCTTAAATATTTCATTATACATTTCCTAAGAATAAGGACAGTTTCTTAGACAACCAGAGTAAAATTATGCATTCCATATTCAAATTTCAGCAGTCGTCCCAATGATGTCTTTTTTAACAATATTATTTCCTCTGATCCAGGACCCACTAGAATGAATTACTGGTGATATTAATAAGTATGAACTTTTAAAGATTTAGGATTTTCATAAATTAAAGGGCCTGTATAAGATATCAAATTTCAAATATTGGCTTCACATATATATGATACACAGCATACTAGCTCAGGTGAGTGGCAGAATAAATGACCTATTTAAATAAATAATCTCAAGAACCAAAAACTTTTATAGTTAACATATTTTGTGTCCTATGTATAAAATTTGCCTGCCCCAAATTCATGAAAATATCCTTTTATGCCTTCTGGAAGTTTTATAGTTCCAGGTTTTCCTTTTAGATTTATAATACATCTCAATAATTTTTTGTGAATGGAGTAAGGTAGGGGTAAATGTTCATTTTTTTCCTACACAATTGTCCCAGTTCCATTTCTTTAGAACATTAACACCCTGCTAATTATCAGGTATATTTCATAGGTGAAGAGATTTGGCCAAAGAATTGCAGCCAGACGTAGTGCTGGGCAGAGATGGCATTGTATTGGGAAGGTGCTATCAGATGAGGCATAGAAGGATTGCATTCGTTTGTCTTGAATGTCAGTGGTTGTGTGCATCTGAGGTGTCACTGTGGTCTTCCTGCTAAATTTCAGAACACAACAAGAGACTTTGTTGTTTTAGAAAACACCCATCAGTGGCCTCGCCAATTGGTTAATTACCACTTGGAAGAGGTTGTGCCTGCCCAAGAAGCAGCCCTTGAGAATTCAGCAGTGTTCCAAAGCAATTAATGCATTGGTAGAAATTCTAAGATGGATTTTATCTACAAAGTGCATAGTACTGTATGAGTTCATTTCAGTGGGGGTTTAGTCAGAAGGACAATCAAGCTGAGACTTGAAGGAAGTGCAGGAGGGAGCCAGAAGAACAGGAGGGTTAAGATGGCATAAGACCTTGTGGGAGGATGACATCGAAAGGCAAACAAGTGATGACTTGCCTCTCCAGGGTCTTTGCACTGTGTTAAGAATTTTAGCCTTGATTTTTGGTGCGTTGTGAAACTTTGAAAAATTTTGTGTTAGTGACTTTTCTGTCCAAAGAGTTTTCATGCACAGAAAAATATTCTTACAGTTATCTGTCTTCCTTTTAATTTATCAGTTATGTATACACACACACACACACACACACACACATATATATATCTGTATTTTTAAGCTTTTAAGCTCAACTTACTATATTTATAATCTTAATTATTTTTGTATAGTAAAGAGAATAATCAATTCCATTGCTTATTTGATTAATGTGCACTTGTTTTATAAATTTGACAAATCAAATTCTCCTAAATATATAACACCAGTTCCATCTTTAATTAATCAAATTATCTTAGGTACTTTAAATTACATTTAAAAATTTAATATATTTGATTTTCCCACATTTACAAAGGCAAACTCACAAATCTAACGTGAAAAAACCTTCCTAAAATTTAATAGATCAAATCCTCTTAAGCAATTCAAGGATCTTTTTAAAAAGTAAGGAGAAGCCTGCTTGGAGCACCACAAGGAATGGGCAAGGCAGGGTAGGGAAACAAAGCATGTTTACGATTGAATAATCTGAATAATTTCAGCAGGCTCTGGGGTATAGGGTGGTCCTTAGTTGTCTGGTACTTGGCCCTGGAATGATTTATGGCAGAGGTATAGCATCCTGGACTATAGGAGATTGATAAAAAGAGACAGATAGTGGATATAAACTCAGGATTGGTTGGTTTACAGCAAGTTATTTGCTATTTCCAGGAATTCGCTAATCTAAGGAGGGCCAGTCACTTCCTGAGTCCTCAAGGCTCCAAGATGTTAACACATCATAAAATATAAAAATAAAAACACATGATTAATGAACCCTGGTAGTCCTATCTAAGATTAAGTAGGCAAATATGAGGAAGGACGTTTTTTGTGGTCATCTTCTGTCTACTATGTCACCTGTCATCTGGGACTTAACCATTTACACAAAATTTAGATTCTAATAATATAACATAACAAACCATAATATTTATGATCTGAAATCATTCATCTATTATATTAGCTGGGGCTCTGTTTGGGCCCTCTGATTGTAATTCCCTTTTATGTAACCACTGGAAATGCCCTACATTAGGGCCTATTACATTATACATAAATGGAAATTTGAACGTTATACTCTGGTTTCAATTGTATCTTTGTCTTGTTTCTCTTTCCAATTTTCATATACTTGATGAATTTCTCTTTGTTATTGCTTTATTCACTTATTTATGCAATGAGTAATTATTGAGGGCACACTATGTGCCTGACACTGATATAAGTGCTGTGGATACACCAGAGAACAAAACAAACAAAATTCCTGCCCTTGTGAGGCTTTTATTCTAACAGGGAGACAGACACCAAATGATACACATAATAAATAAATTAATTGTGTAATATTTCAAAAGGTTCTAAGTGTTATAGAAAAATGTAGGGTGGGGTAAAGGGAGATTGGTAATGTTGTTGGGGATATGAAAGAGGTTTGATAGGGCAGACACAGTAGTTCTCACAGAGAAGGGAACATTTGACCAAAGACTTCACATTTACTAAGGGAGTGACCCGATCATATCTGAAGATCAACACTGTGGCTCCATTGGCTACATTTGTCTTGCCCTACGGATTAGGTGAGGGCATAATAAGAAGAACAATACAGAAAGAAGGGGCATGTGATTTGCAGATGAAGTGATGTGTTTAGATGTTGAAGGCAGAGCTAGGGTTGCCTATTTGTGAGTTGCCCTGCACATTCTGCAAAGGATTGGGTGCTAGACTCTTAGAAACACTGTGCTGTGCTGAACAAGATGGAGGTCAGACACAGACACAACTATGGCAGTCTTTGGTCCAGAAATGGTAGACGAAGTCACAAGGATGAAAAACATTAAGCTCTGACCAGATTGCTTAGTTGGTTAGTGTGTCATCCTGATACACCAAGGTTGTGGGTTTGATCCCCAGTCAGGGTACCTACAAGAAGCAACCAATGAATGCATAAATAAGTGGAACAACAAATTGATGTTTATCTCTCTTTCCCTTTTTTCTCTCTGTCCCTCAATGAATCAATCAATAAAAAAAGAAATAAATTAAAAGGGACCCAAATTTAAGGGACAGGTAGAATAAGGGGGACTAATAGAAACATCTGAGCAGTTTCAGCCAGACATGCTGAGGTATGACCAGGAAAGAGGGAGCCAAAGAAGCAGAAGTTGAAGAGGATCCAGGGGATGGTCAGCAGTGAATCACATATCCAAAAATTGTATGAAGATTAGGAGGTTTGGTAGCATTATGGGGAATCATTGGTGACTTTGGCCAGAAATGTTCTATCAAAGTATAGAGAAAAGAAGTCAGATTTCTAAGGGGGACTATAGGAATAGAGCCATCAAGACAAGTCTACTGTGTTTTTTGCAGATTTCTAGGCAGGGGAGGAGGAAGAGTCCTTTGCGGTTAGCTCCTGCACCTGCTTTGCCCTGTCCAGGACCTGCTAACTCACGCATATTGTTCTTCACCACCCTCAAATTCCTCTTAAATAGAATTTATTGCCTTACGTTAATTTGTATAGTCAAAAATACTCTACTCAGACCCTTCAGGGTCATTACCACAAGGAAACAGGAAAGTGACAGGAGCTCTGTCATTCTGTGATACATTTGCACTCTTAAATCATTACTGTCCAGTATTTAAATCTTGCCTCTTGTATCTTTAAAATGAATTTACAAATTTTTATTGATAGAATCCAGTTTTATTTTTCTCTTTGTAGCCATTTGTGATAAGACTTATTTGATAATTTTTAAAGTAAGTTGCTCCCAATAACTATAGAGGTTTGTAGCTATATTTTTAATCTGGAAATATTTCTGAGAAAATCCAACCGCGACTATATGAATTTCCTTTTTCCCATGGGCACTTTTACTCAACCAGTTTATTTCATTTAGGCTTTTTTGTTTGTTTGTTTTATTTTTTGCTCAGGTTTTACTTCTGGAATTTTGCATTGATGGTTAGAATACAAAGATAAACACTTGCCATCTTTTTATAGTATATAGTTTAATTGATAGCAATAATAATCAGAAAATACAAGTGTTTTGATTTCAGTGTGTGGTTTTTGATTGCACTCTACCTCCCTGTGAAGTGGAAGAATCAATGACTATGAAAATGAGCTTGTCAATATCTAGTATGTGGCTGATGCATTGAATGCGGTCTACGCAATACAAGGGCTTTAGTCCCTTTTTGCCACGAGCAATGTGAAGTAATATGCCTATTACCATGGTCTTTATCTCATTGGATTTCTATAATAACCTTGTGGCATGGGAAGGTGGGTTTTATTATTATCATTATTTATCAATATCTTTTCACTGAAAGGAATTTGGGAAAGACAGTGGTGTTAGCAGCAATATAACTTTTGAATCTTCTTACCAAAAAATACAAAACAAAACAAAACAAAAAAAACAGAACAACTAAGATGGTTAAAATAGAAACAGCTACAACAAAACCAAATAGCAAGGTGTTCCCACAAACACTGAAAAATAAACAGATTTGGTACAAAATTCAAGCAGCAAGACGCGTATAGAATCAGCCAGTGTGCATGAGGAAGTGAAAGAAAGAAGTGAGAACTTTAATGACCCCCAAGAAAGAAATAATCCAAAAATCGCCTATAGATTTCTCCAAAGGAATGGATTCACCCTTAGCTTGGAAAGGTCAAGGGGCAAACTTGAGAATAGCCAAAATTAGAAGGGGTATTTCCGGGTTTCAATCTAAGGACCATGTTAATGTAGGACTTTGCCGGAGTGGCTTGGGCCCTGAGAATTCTCAAAGTTTACCAGCTGAAGTGCTCTTCTGGGACAAATCACACATTGAAGAGAAAGAGTTGTTCTGGAGGCGAAAGAAAGAGAAGGCCCAAATAAAAGAGGAGAGTAAAGGAGACAGCAAAGCTCAGGAAGAAATTCAAGAAAACCTCCCTGAAATAAAATGAAGAAAACTTAAAAAGTTATCTAAGATATTCTACCAGAACCACCAACATCAAGACATATTTTAAGAAAACTGGGAGATTTTGTAGTACAAACACAAAAAAACATCCTTTAGGTTTTCAGACCAAAATACCATGTCATTGATAAGGTAGATAAATCAGATTAACATTAGTCAATTTATGCACAACACAATGGAATTATATATATATATGAAAGAAAATACATATGTGTATATATACATTTATATATGTATAAGTGTGTGTGCGTGTGTGTGTGTGTGTGTGTGTGTGTATGTATGAAAGAAAATGTGAGCTAAGGTTTTTTATAAGCAGCCAGGCTGACTTTTATATATATAGATGCTATAGGCAAACTATCGTGAATCTATAAGAACTTGGGGAATATTAATCCCATGAGGATGCTCTGAAAAATCTACTACACTGTAAGGTTCAGAAACCCAATATATGATCTAAGACTGAAATCATGGTAAGAAAGAAGAAAGTAGTTTGTAATAGTTATCTCTGACAATGTAAATGTAGTACAGTATTTAAAAATTCAATTATTTTAGAAAATGCCAATATTCAAATATCAATTGCTTTTCTGAACACCAAGTGTTTTATTTTTTATTTTTTATTTTTTGGTATATTTTATTGATCACGCTATTACAGCTGTCTCATTTCTTCTCCCCTTTATCCCCTCTACCCTGCACCCCATCCCATCATCCTCACACCTCTTAGTTCATGTTTATAGGTTGTACATATTAGTTCTTTGACTTCTCAGTCTCCTATACGATTCTTTGCCTCCCCTTGTCTATTTTTTTGGTTAACATTTTCCCACCACCACTTTCCCCAGCCCCACCCCTCCCCACCTCCCACCCTCAAACCTTTCCCCATTTGGCTTTGTTAATGGGACCTTTTGCATGTTCCTTGATGACCCTTCCTCTCCTTTTCCTATGGGACACAGCAGAGACAGTCCTGAACACCAAGTGTTTTAAAAAGTTGAATGAGAAAGAAGAAAGTATATAGAAAGTAGGATAAATTTGCTGACTGCCATATATAAACATGTGTGTGTGTGTGTGTGTGTGTGTGTGTGTGTGTGTGTGTGTGTGTATGGATAGATATGTAGATGTATGCATATACAAGGTCTATCCAGAAAGTATACAGCCATGTACTATGAAAAACACAGACATTTATTGAAGAAGACAGAAGATACAAGAAACATTGTATATAGGACAGTGATGCCTCAGTCCCCTTCAAAGTAGACACCTTGGGACGTCACAAAGTTCTCCGAGTTGCCATCAGCTGCCCCATCATACTTTCCTAAATCTCACTGATGCTCTGAAATCTCTTCCTTTTCAAAGGTGATTTTAGTTTTGGGAAAAGTCAGAAGTTGCAAGGCACCAAATCTGTGAGGGAGCTGAGTCACGTGGGTCATTTGATGTTTCACAAGAAGACTGCATGAGACATGATGCATGAGCAGGTACATTGTCATGATGAAGCTGCCAATCACCAGTTGCCCATAGCTGAGGCCTTCTGAATCATCTGAAGTTTCCACAGAGCAATGTTCATGATTAACACAAAATTTGATGCAGATTCATTGCTCTACTAGCTCAGCCATTTTGAATGTGATGGCCACACGGTACACATGCTCACTCAACGGTGTCTACTGCCCCCACTGACTAGTACAGTGAAGCCATCGTTGTTTATTCACACACATTCTAGTCCACTTTCATTGGTTGCCAGGTTACATCAATGTTGTGCAAACCAATCTCATTATATTAACAATGGTTGGACTTTTTCTGGGCAGACCTTGTACATGTATGGATTATATATATATAACACACACACTGAAATCTAGCTGAGTGGAAGCCCTATAATTAAGAATATAAAAGAGAAGCCACATTGAGACTGGTAGGAGGGGCAGAGACATAAAATGGGTTGGTCCCACATGGGAGATAAAAATCAGGGAAGGGGTGTATTTCAGCTGCGGTGGTCCCTCCTGAGAAGTGAGGGGTCCCAGCCCCACACCATACCCCTCAGACTAAAGTTCCAGTGGTGGGAATAAAAGTCATCATACCTTCTGGTTGTAAAAACTGGCGGGGACTGTGGCTGAATGAAACAGAGGGCTGCTACAGTCCTAGGCAGTTCCTCTTAAATGGCCCATGCTCAGACTTACTTGGACTCACTTTTTCTGAGCTCCAGCACTGGGGAAGCAGCTCAAAGGGCACCAGGGAAATACAGGGAAGAAATGAAGTGTCTGGCATCAGGGTGAGTGTTGGGGAGGAGACAGCCTCCTCCCAGAGAGAAGTGCAGGTAGAGGCCATCGTTCCTTCTTCTGAAACACCTCCCCCCACAGAGTTGGCAGGTGGGTGCCATGTCTGGGTATCCATCACCTGGATAACACTGTTTGCCCTGCCTTGGTGTTTCATGAGACCCCGTTCTACCAACTTGCATGCGTACTCATGCTGCTTTCAGTGACTTTTCCATATGAATGGTCTGTCTTGGTTCATGTCTCAGACTTTCCTAAAATTTCTCAAACAAACAGCATCTGGCCTTGACATGTACAGTAGCTCTTGCTAAGTGGCTGCAGGTCCATTACTAGTGGTAGCTGTTCTTGGTTCATAGCTTGACCTCTCCTGGACATTTCCAAACCTGAAACAAGTAGAAGCCATCTGAAGTCAGCTTTGTAGTTCATGTTGGGTAGCCCTAGGCAGACACAGGCAGTGGCTAAACTTGGTTTGTCCCTCCTCAGATGCCCCAGAGACAACAGACCAGGTTGACAGCTTCAAACCATGTTGAAGTTCCACCTAACCACCTCCACAGTGGACGCACTCAAGGGGAAGACTCAGCAGGCACCAGAGCTCTGCTGAAGTAAACCCTGCACTGTGGGAGGGGCTCTGTACAGTTGATTCTGCACAGTGGTCACAGCCACTTTGTGCAGCTGATGGGCCTTGGGTTATATCCTTCCCAATGATATGTCAAGAACAATCAAGGGTCAACTACTACAGAAGGGTATACATAGTCCACATGGAGGATGGTGCACCTGGAGTGTCCAGCTCAGGTGAACAGGGAGGCTCTGCCACTGGATCTATAATACACCTACTACATTAGGCTACTTTACTAAGCCTGGGAGATACAGCAGCCCTATCTGATACATAGAAACAAGCACAGAGAGGATACCAAAATAAGGAGACAATTAAACATGTCCTGAATTAAAGAATGTAATAAAACTCTAGAACAATAACTAAACAAAACAGAGACAGGTAACCTACTAGATGCAAGGTTCAAAACACTGGTAATTAGGATGCTCAATGAACTTAGGAGAAGAGTAGATGAACTTAGAACTTCAACAGTGAAAGAAACATCATGGAAACCATAAAAAAGGACCAGTAAGAAATGAAGGATACACTACCTAAAATGAAGAATAATTTACAGGGTCTCAACAGTAGAGTGGATTAAGCCAAGTATAAAATCAGCAATTTGGAATATAAAGAAGTAAAAAACACCCAATCAGATCAGCAAAAAGAAAAAAGAATTTAAAAAAAATGAGGATAGTGTAAGGAGCTTTTGAGACAACTTCAAGTGTATAGCATTTGTATCATGGGGTGCCAGTAGGAGAAGAAAGAGAGCAAGAAATTGAAAATTGGTTTAAAAATATGATGGGAAAATTCCCTAACTTGGTGAAGAAAGTATACGTGCAAGTCCAAGAAGCACAGAGAGTCCCAAATGAGATGAACTCAAAGAGGCCCACACCAAGGTACATCATAATTATTGCAAAATGCAAAAGGTTAAAGACAGAGAATCTTAAAAGCAGCAAGAGAAAAGCAGTTAGCTACCATAAGACTGTCAGCTGATTTCTCAACAGAAACATTTCAGGCTAGAAGGGATTAGCAAGAAATTTTCAAAGTGATGGAAAACAAGGACCTACAACCAAGATCACTCTGCCCAGCAAACCTCTCATTTAGAATCCGAGAACATATAAAAAGCTTCCCAGAGAAGAAAAAGCTAAAGGAGTTCATCACAACCAAACCAGTACTATGTGAAAGGTTAAAAGTCTTCTGGAAGAAGAAGGAGGACGAGGATGAGGTGGGAGGAGGAGAAGGAGGTGGGAGGAGGGAGAGGAGGAGGAGAAGGAGGAGAAGAGGAACGGGAGAAGGAGAGGGATGAGGAGAAAGAGGAGGGGAAGAAAAAGAAACAATAAAATGGCAATACTACATATCTATCAACAACTGGATGTAAAAAACAAAGTAAATGAAGAAACAGAACATAATCAGACTCATAGATAGAGAGAACCTTTTGATGGTTGCTAGATGGGAAGAGGGTTGTGGGTTAGGGTTGGGGAGAATGGTGACAAAAGTGAAGAAATTGAAGAGTACAAATTGGTTGTTACAGAATAGCCAAGGGGATGTAAAGTACAGCATAAGGAATATATAGTCAATAATATTCTAATAACTACATATAGTGTCATATAGGTAAAAGATTTATCAGGATGATCACTTAGTTATATAATGTCTAATCACTAGGCATATATCTGATAATATAATATTGTATACCAACTGCAATTGAAAAAACATTAAAAATAAAATTGCATCCTTGGGAAGAAAAGAGGTGGTGAAAATGTTTATGAGATAATTTTAATATTGTGCACTGTAAATAATGAATCAAAGGTATTTATAAAGACATTAGTATATAGGTAACCAAATTAGTTTATATTGCTGCTGTAACATATAAGTTTCATGGGGATGAACTGGGTCATTTTAAAAAAAATTCTTAGAACAGAAAAACACATGAGTAGATTTAAGTTAAAATTACTGGAATGTTAGATCTTTATTGGAAAGAAATTATTTCCTTTTTTCAAGAGAGGAAAAGAAAACCACACTGGAAGAGACTCCCAGTGGAAAAGATAGAGAATCTTCTGGGAAACCTTGAGAAAGAAACAGGAAAAGTATTTTGAGAGAGGTTGAGGCAATTCCCCAGCCTGGAAGTGAGGGCCAGGCAAAATGGATAATTTCCTAGGATCACTCTTAATTCTAATAAGAGATGACGAGATTCTGAGCATAGGGTAGAGAGTATGTCATGTGACATGGTGCAAAATCAAATTGCTGTTGTTTCTAATAATCACTGGCAATTTGGAAAACTCATCAGACCAAAGTACAAAGGAAAGTTTTGGTGTCAAACATTTTGAAAATTAATGTTGCTGGCTTTGGAGGGATAAGACAATATGGTGGAAGAAATATCTGCATTAATTCTCTAGTCTTGAAGGGAATAGTTATAATTGTCAGAGCATGTTTTAGGTTTCGATCTTGATTCTGTTATTTACCAGCTAAGTGACCTTGCATAATTTTCTGAATTTCTATGAGTCTCAGTTTTCTAATCTGTAAAATGGGCATAGTAATACATATGCCAAAGTATTTTTAGGAAGACAAATGAGGGAATATAAGCCAAGTTCTTAAAGGTCGACCTACAATATGACAGACACTCAGATAATGATACCTTTTTTCCTTTAAGCAAACTATGAAACAGGCTGCATTTGATTTGAGATGTCTTTATGCTGCCATTAACTGGCCTGAGCAACACCTTTCGAGGATCTACCTCCCTAAGAATGTGCTTTCTGTGCCTATACTTTCTTTACCCCCACCATGTTCACATCTGCACCCCAAATTTACATTTGAGTGGTTCTTTAACAAATGATGGGTAGATGAGACATGCTCAATGACAAGGAGAAAAGAGAACATATATGAAGAGACCATTATAGAAAAACATGAAACCACTACGAGAGGTGTGAGAGCAGCCAGCAGACCTTATAGTGCCCTTAGGTTCATAATATGCTTAGCAAGACGGCATGTAGTACAGGTAGTAAATCTGAGCTATAAGCTAGGCTCTCTGCTAGCCTGGTTACACTTTAATTGGATGCTACTGGGGATAGGTGTCTCCCTATTGTTAACTTCAAAGAAGTGGCTCTATTGGTGGAAGATATGCTATTGGTAGTGACTGATGCTTTTGGACCAATTGGGTCCTTTTTTCATTCTCAGGTATCATACTTGGTCACTTACCACACATAGGATGCATAGGATGACAATCTCTCCAAGGCCATCTGACCTCATCCTAGGAAAGAGAACCATTTTAAAAGAATTTTTTAATTCTAACTCTGATAGAAGAGGGGGAACTGAGGAATAATGCAGAAATCATGACTGTGCCTGCCAGCTGTGAGCTATAACTGTGTCTTGGCTCAGGATCATTTACATAAGTGAGTTATGGTTGGTTGGGAGTGAAAGGATCACAAATGGCTACAAATTCTCCCCTTGCATTCAAGAGGTGTAGTCTATTTCTACACCTCTTGAATTTCGGTTGGCCTTGTGATTTGCTTTGGCTATGGGAGAGTTAGTAAACTGGTTGCAAACAGAAGCATGAAAAGTGTTTGTCATTTCAACTGACACCATTCTAGACCAGCCAGCCCACAGCCAACAAACATTTGATCCTACACCAGGGTAGGTAACTACAGTTCACTGGACAGTTGCCTGTTTTTGTAAACAAAGTTTTATTGGAAAAAAGCCATGCTCATTCATTTAGTGCTACCTATGGATTCTTTAGTACTATTGACCTGGTGACTAGTTGTGACAGAGACTGTATGGGACACGAAACTTAAAACATTTACTACTGGCCATTTACAGTAAAAGTTTGCTAACCCTTGCCCTAGGCATACATGGAAACCCAGTCAAGCCAACAGGAGAACCTCTCTAACTGGTCCCAACCCATATTACAATCCATAGGATTATAAGCCAAACAATGGTTGTTTTAAGCAACTTAATCTTGAAGTGGTTTGTTATGTAGCAAAAACTAACTGGTACAGTCATATAAAGGTCTCTTAGAGAAGTCTGGGAACTACATGTAGCTGAAAAACTTTAGAAGTCAGATGAAGATCACAAAATAGCCAGTATAATATTTTTGCCTTTAGCTTTTGCCAATGCTTTGGAAGAGGAAGTTGATTTATTTTCATAATATTTTTGTACACATATATAAACTGAAAACAGAGCAATTAGTCATGAGTTATACATATAGTTTCATACTTATTGATCTATCAACATCTATCAACCCATTTCTGTCATATGCTGGTAATGATTGTAGACAGATTAAGTAACTGGATGGCACAAACATAAGAGATAGCAGAAAATTTGCAAATAAAGACATTCAGGTATTAAATTTTGAAAAAAAATTTTGTTAAAATCAGTGAGGCTCTGCTTTCCTTGATAACTATAAATATTAGCATGCTGTCATCAAGTCTTGCTTTCCCATCAGAATGCATGTTACCCAAAATTAAATAAAGGTTGCTTGGTGTTCGGTCTTTTTTTTTTTTTGGTCTGTCAAGAAAACGTACTCTATGTGGTAACAAAAAGGAAGATTTTCTTTTTAACTCCCAAAGAGCAAATGCATTATTTTTGTTTCAGCAATTAGAGCTATACTTCCTTTGCCCGATAATACCAAGCCCCTAAACTCTGGAAAATAGAATACTTTTTGGAGACAAGACCACTTCATCATGTCTGTATGCAAATTGCTTATTCTTAATCATTCTTTGTGTCTGTTTTGAAAAAGTTCATGTAAACATAGGGACAACATGTGCCTAGAAGCCCCAAACTAACTAAATATTTTTGGTTAATTTATTGATTTATTAAACCAACATTTATCAGGATTTATATGAGAAAATAAGGAATTGTGATTATCTTCCTTGTGTAACGGAACGAAAGCCAAAAGTCACATAAAGCCATCCAATATATCATCATTAAATCTAAGTTTAGTGCACACAATTTCTTGGCACTCAGACCTCATTTAAACTATATCTTCACTCTCTCATGCAGACTCCAAAAGTTAAAATTGCAAAGATGTTATACTATCACTTATTATGCCCCAGAGTTCTATGGATATAGCAGGGAATTATGAACCAAAATGAGGATAAAAATCAACCAATCAAAACATATCCATAAATAACAAAAGATAGAATTAGTAGACAAGGTATCAAACTATTATAGTTATAGTCATATGTCATAAAAAGTAGAAGATTAAATATATTAAGTAGAAATATGAAGAAATACAAAGACTCAAATGTAATGTTAGATATAAAAATAGCAATATTTGAGACAGAAAATACTATGGGATTAACTGCAGAAGGAACAGTTGGTGAAACTAGAGACACAGCAATAGTAATTATTCAGAATGAAAGAATGAGAAAAAACTAAAAAGTGCATAAAGAGAGCATCAATAAGGTGTGGGACAATATCAAGTAACACTTGTGTATTTGGCATCTCCACAGAGAGAGAATGGAACAAAAAAACTTAGAAGTTAAAAGAAATGTCCAATTTTAATGAACATGATAAACCCACAAATTCAACAAGTTCTATGAACTAACTCCAAGTATAAGGAACATGAATAAAACTACACAATTTACAACATAGTCAAATTGCTTAAAACCAGTGACTTTTAAATTTTTCTCATTATCAACTGATTTTTATTACTCAAGTAACAAATAGTAATTATATAAAAGCATGAAAATTCAAATGAGCAAAAAATAATTATAGTTTTCCTTAACTATGACAAATATATGAGAAAGACAATGCTTTTGTACATTTTTATTGAGAACTTGCAATAAATTCACTCATTAATTATAATAATTTTCCAACTGACATCCTTGGATTTTTTAGGAAAATATAAATTGTCTCCACAAAATGGCAATTTTAACTTTTTTCATTAAAATATTACTTTTTATTTTGTAACTATCCCATTATGGAAGCTATAATGACTAGGATTTAAAGCAGATAGTTTCCACCCCCTTTTTTTAAACCTAAAAAATTTATAGATTTATTCCTTCTCTACTCTTGGGTGAACATCCTAAAGGGAACCTCTTACATACATAGTATTTTAATAAATTGTGGCTATTTTTCCAAGATTTCTTCCTCTATCTTCTTTATACTTTTTATTTGCCACCCTCTTTACTTTTGTATTAGTTTCCTGTTGTTGCTATAACCAATTACCACAAACTTAGTGGTTTAAAACAACAAAAGTTAATTCTCTTATAGTAGTAGACGTCAGAACCCCAAAATCATGTAAATCAGATATGGGTAGGAATTAGGGTGTGATCCATCCTGGGGAAAAACTTTTCATCATCTGTGAACCTGTGAAACCAGAGAAGTCATCTGCTTCCAAAAGACAATGGTAGGATGAATACGGGCTAGACATTCTCATTCCAAAAGGGAGAAATTGAAAGACCGAAATGGGTAATGGGCCCCAAGAAACTTTAAAACTCAACAGACCTGAGAATAACTATTTGTGGCTCCATGATTTGTCTTCTCAGACCACTGGGACAACCCTGACCCTTTGTCCCTGGGTGACAGCCCTACCCTTTTTGCCCTAGGTGATGGCTCCTCCCTGTTGGCCCTGAGTGATGGCCCTGACCTCTGGAGCTGAGAAAGTCCAATAGGCCCAGGCCTCTGTGTCTGTGGCTCTGCCCTTCTTCATTTCATCTCATTTCTGTCACTTTCATTTCAGGCTGGCAATTTCTCCTGGCATCAAACTGTCTAGTCTATTGCTTAGAAAAGAGGGTCATCCACAGACCTTTCCTAGATAAGCACATGTCTAGTTCTCGTTTTTGCTTGGATGGTTGATTGGATCCAGGAGTCACACACCTGATCTCCCTTTAGCAAAAGGTTATCCAGCTATACCTCTGGCCTTGTTTTCAGAGCATGCAATCTGGATAGGCTGAGAAGTTCCCAAATCATCAAGTGCTGATTCCTTTTTGCTTAACAATTCATTCTTCAGTTTATCTTTTTTCTCTCATATTTTACCATAAGCAGCAAGGAGAACCAGGCTGTACTCTCCACACTTTGCTTTGGAATTTCCTCAGCTAAATGACTAACTTTATTGCTTATAAATTCTACCTTTCACCCAACAGAACACATTTCAGCTAAATTTTATGCCACTTTATAACAAGGATTGCCTTTCATCTAGTGTGTAATAACATGCCTCTCATTTCTATCTGAGACCCACCAGAAGCACCATTAACAATGTTACTCCTAGTAATATTCTGTTTATGCTAATAAACATATTCTCAAAGATGATAGAAGTTTTCTTTTCTGTTGTCTTCTCTGCTTTCCAAGTCTTCACTAGAATTATGTGTACCTTCTATATTTCTATCAACAGTATCTTCAAGGTAAGGGTAAAATTCTTACAGATAACATCATAATAAATAAAAAAATATTGAATATTTTACCCTTAAGTTTGGGAATAAGGTAAGAGTATCTATTCTCTCTGCCTTGATTCACCATTTATTTGGAGGTTTTCTCTAGTGCCTTACAGAAAGGAAAAAGAAAAAAGTGTATAAAATATGAAATTAAGAATTAAAGATGTTTTTATTTGCAAATGACATGATTGCATGGTTTTGTACATAGAGAATCTTAAGAATTCTACAAAAAGATTAATAAAACTAATATGTGGATTTAGCAAGGTGTAGAATACAGGGTCAACATAAGAACATCAATTCTATTTCTATATTTTTAAATAAACATTGAAAAACAAAATTTAAAAACGTTTGTGGTAATGTCAAAAACATAATATGAATAGAAATAAATTTAACAAAAAACATGGAAGACATCTGTTCTATAAACTATAAAACATTGAAACATTGTTGACTGAAATTAAAGATCTAAATAAAAGGAGAGCAATATCATGTCCACTGATGAGAGAACTGAATTTTGTGATATCAATTTCTTCCAAATTGACTTATACAGTTAATGCAATCTCAATCACAATTTCTGTTTTGTGTAAAAATTGACAAGTCAAGTGTAAAATGTACATAGAAATACAAAGAACTTAGAATAGCCAAAATGTTTTTTAAAAAATAGGTTTGACTTGAAGAATTATTATAAAGCTTATTCAGTGTGATATTAACATAGAGATAAATAGATCAATGGAATATAATACAATTCAGAAATAGACTCACACCTTTACAAGCAATTGATTTTCAATAAGACCACAAAGTTTATAATGGGGGAAAATAATGTATTTTTAATACATTGTGCTTGAATAATGAATAAAATGAATGAGAGCTTCTACCTCATACCATGCATAAAAATTAATTTGAGATGTTCATAGACTTAAACATAAAAGTTAAAGCTATGCAGCATCTAAAGGTAAACATAAGAGCATATTTTCACAACCTTAGGTTAAGCAAATATTTTTTCATGACATAACAAGCATTAATTATAGTAGATAAAATTAATATATTAAATTTTATCAAATTTAAAAACTTCTAATCAAAAGACACCATTAAATATGGAAGGATACATACTAAGTAGTCAACATAATGTGTGTGAATGCACTAGCACATGTGTGTGTAGGAGGGGTATTGTAATGAGAGTAGAGTGAAGAGGAAGATGGAGAAGCCAAGCAAAAATGGAAAAAGGAACAAAAAGTTGGCATTATTAAAATATACTCATATTGAAACCTATGTGAATTCACATAAAATCTAAAAACTACATTTGAAAAAGAGCGTTATAAATAACAACATTTATATTCATACTTAAAACACCTTTGGAATTTGAAGCTGGCACTTACAGATGTACTTTGCTTTGAAAGGCTTGAGTTAAATAAATGAAGCATTGCTTTCTTCTAGAAGGGATTTCAGGATCATGTAGCTCATATCTTCTGATCTTATTCCCAAGAAAATATCAGAACCTCAATCTGTGAAATTCATCCTTTGTTTTATGTCCATATACACACACTTCCTCTCTATTGCCTTGTCTCAGGCATAGACATCTGGCCAATTTATTTTAAAAATTTGTCGTTGTTATGATTAGCATTAGATATTCTATGGCTGTGACTGAAGCAAGTAGAAGGTAATATAATAAAATTTGTCCCAGGTAAAATTTTTATTGCTTTGGGTAGTACAAGTGTGAGCAATTACCTTGAAAAATCAAATAAACAGGCTCTGTTTCCCCCTCTAGAATTTAAATAACACCTGCTTTTTGAATTCAAGACATTTGAATCAAACCCTGTCATGTGCTATTTACTATAAAGAGATCTTATATATGAAGTACCTTGGGCACCAACGTAATTCAGGATGGCTTATAGGAGACTGGCTAAAGGAAAGATGATGTCTTGAGTCAACAGACTGGCTCGGCAGCATACAAAAAACACAGGAAATATGTAAATCTGAAGCACATAGAACAATATACTAGCTGCTGCTCCTTACCCCTAAAAATAAAGTGAACAAACAAACAAACAAACAAAACCAAAAGACTTCTTTAGGGGAAGTGAGATTCTCTGGGGTGTTTAAAGAAATGGGAGAACTATTTACCATTGTTTCTATATGGAAATGAGAGGAAAATGTGGCCAAGAACGATAAAAATATATTTCAGTCACATATATTTAAAAATCTAATAACCCCAGAAACCTGTTGTTATTTAAACTAGTATACAATATTTGAATCTTTGCAACTAGTAATTTTATAGAAAGTTAACCTTGAGCTTAATTTTTTGCCACTCCATCCTGAATTCTGATCATACTGCAGTGGATAACTTGTCTGTGAAACCTACATATGTGGGACTTTACAAGTCAAAATATTAATTTTGTGAATTTATTTATCTCTAAAATTTCAATGTGTCTGGATTATGTGCATAAATGAATTATGGAAATACATACACTTATTTCATTGTGGGACATTCAGATGTATCTTTATGCCCACCAAGTGCACTTAGGATCAGAAACGAGATGCATGCAATTGACCCAAAGAGTAATTTTCACCAAAAGTATACAGCTAAACGCTAAATCTTGAGTGATTTGAATCATCACTCGAAATACGCCAAATTCTGGGCATTCTAGGTAACTCATATTCCTTTTGTGTGTAATTTTGTAAAATGCTTTTTGTTTTTTTCTAGACCATCCTAAGTCACAGGTATTAAGTAATTTTTAGTTGGATGAACAAATTGGTATTTAAAACTCCCTCTATTGAGTCAGCTAATGGTGTGACTGTGTCTGCTTTGGTTCAGACCCCTCTATTCTTTTCCTGGGTGCTGGAAATCCAGTCTCTTGACAATCTAGAGTCCCCCAAATCCCATTATGTTGCTGAAGTCAGCATGATCAGTCTGAAGTACTGTACAAATTCATTTTCTAGCTTAAAATGAGCTTCCCTTACTTTTCAAATTCTTTTTCCTTGATATGCATGGTACAACATAATTATGCTCCTATTTGTCTCTCCATCTTACCCTTTATCACACCCTTCAGGTTCTCTTTCTTAGGGGGTTGGAAACATGGAGACATCCTGAATATTGCACTACATCTGTTGATCTACTATACCTTACTCATACTTAGTATTATGGAAACACTGTTTATTCATCTCATAAACTCCTACTTCTTCAAAGTGAATTTTTGTCTGTAATATCCTCCATAAAGCCTTCCTAGTTAGGATTTATTTTTCAAGTAATAGATACCATTTAGAGCTATATTAAGGGCAGGGGGTGGTGGTCCAAAAAGAAACTGGAGAAGTAGTACCTAAGAAACCATTAAAACTTGGGGGAGTCCAGGAATCTTCTTACTTCTCATTGTATGTCTATCCTACTTCCTCTTTGCCAGTTACTCTTTTCATTTTTTAGTCACCATTGAACATGAAATATAACCTCTAAGTTCCAAAATCTCAGCTGTAAAATTGGGAAATAATATCAGTTAACTCAAAGATGTTGTAAAATCTAAAAGAAATCATGCTCGTGAAGGGCTTGGCTCATTCCTTGAAACTCAAAAAATTTAGTTATTATATTACAAGACAAATAGATCATTAGAACACTAAGGTTCTGGGTACATTCTAATCAATTGCAAAGACATTATAAGAATTCAGTAATGAATTAAGCAATCCTCTAAAGTAAAATTAACAATGCATTTTACCAAACTCTCTGGGAACAAAATCTAAAACTAAATTAATCTATTTTAGAGTTGGAATAATATCCCTATTTTCCAAAAGGAAAACCAAGTGTGTTCTGGAAACCAGGGAGGAACGTGTTTGATGGAATTGCTCAGCAAAATCTAAAACAGATAGCAGAGGGATGATTTGGGACATGCACAGAAGTTGGAAATCATTGTCACTATGTTGGAATGAGTTCACCAACCAATAACCTAAATCTCACTTCCTTTGTTAATAGAGTTAATGAAACTGGTAGATAATGGATTTCATAAGACCTAGTCAATCTTAAATTCAACAAGGTATTTTACAAGGCTTTTCTTTACATCTTTGTGAACAAAATTGTTGGATAAGTGCTATTTGAACAGTTTTATCCAAAGGATGATGAATTGATGTCAAACAGGTGTGTCCAGCAGTGACTTCAAGGGCTCCTTCCTTAACCTAGCTTTGCTTACTTAATCCCCACAACAATCCTTTAAAGCAGATAGCTTAACTCATTACTTATAAACTGTAATGCTGGAGAACAGGATGAATATTAAAATCATTCTGTTTATAATCTGGCATAAGAAACTTTTCTTCTGATATCTTTGTCTTAGGCAAGAATGTTTGCTTCTCCTCCCCTAACTATCGAAATCATCCCAGTTCTTAAAAGTTTGCCTTAAGATCTCTCTCCTATGATGACTTGCTGACCAAAGCATTGTTCTCATACTTTTGTAATTTAAGTCTAAATCTATAATTTAAAGTTATCTACCTTATGGTGTTGTTGTGGGGATTAAATGAACAAATTTAAAATTTTACAGCAAGGAATGGAAGTGCAGCAAAGATAAGAAACTGGTGCAAAGCCTTACAGCTAGTAAGTCAGAAAACCTTTCCAGAGAAATCCAGCTCTATCAGACAACTACATAACTTCAGGTAGATTACTCTACCTCTGTGAAACTCAGTTTCCTCATTGTTAAACTAGGGATAATAATGCTTACGTACAGGTTTGTTATGAGGATGAGGTTACTTTTACTCACTCCTTTAACAAATACGGAGTATTGTGCAGCATGCTGGGGATATACTATAGGGAGTGGGTGGGAATGGAGATAGACATACTAGAAAGAGGGAGACATATAATTACAAGTAAACAAACAAGTATCAGTTACAAGTTGTATTAGTCCAATGAAGCAAAAGTACAGGTGTTATAAGAAAGAAAAGCAGGTGGAAAACTATTTACATTATAAAAGTATGGGAACCATGCTTTGGTTAGTAAGCCATCATAGGTGAGATTTTAAACTAAACCTTTAAGAACAGGGAGGATTTAGATAATTAGAGGAGAAGGGGCAAACATTCTTAGGCAAGAGAGAAAGGTTGAAACAAAGGTACCAGAAGAGAAGGTTCTTATGGCGAGATTATAAACAGAATTATTTTAATATTTATTGTGTTCCCCAATATTACAGCTTATAACTAGATATTCATGCTTACCCTTTTTAAGTTAAAGTGTAGGCATCGTGTACCTTTAAAGATTATTAAGTAAACTTATACGGAAATGTCTCTAAGAAGATAAACTTGCGTTATTACAGGGAAATTAGAGACTTTGTAGATTAAAAATAAGGACAATACATACTAAAGAGCTGAAAGAGATTAAGTAAAATGGGTATTAGAAATTCAGTGAGAATTAGCCAAGAAGAAACTTTAGATTTAACTTTCTTGAAATTTAATTCACTTTGCTCTGGGTTAGATTTATGGCCTACAAGCTGCGATTTTGCATTCTTAGTAAAATATATCTACAGCAGAACATATGGATGGCAAAGAGAATGAGTTTAAGCCCAATCTTTGGCAAAGGAAGCCCTTTAAGGTATAGGGCACATGATGTATTAACATTTAGTGAAAGGGCAGAGAGTTTGGGATCTCATTGAACTTACTGTTCATAGTAGTAAAACTAAGTCAAATTTGAGGTGAATGGTATCATGAATCAGTAATTAAAAGCCATTTTATCCACCTCTTTTTCTTTAATAGAAATATAATTACAAAATGTATAGGGATATATGAAAATACACAGAAGTAGTACTTCCTTTATTCTCAAACTGGGCAGGTCCATACTAAAATGCCATATCCATTCTATGAGCTCTAATGTAGGAAGGATCTCCAAACCTAGGTAATTGTTTAAAGGAGAGTCACTTTTCCCAGGATAACAAACCTCATTAAAAAGATAAATAAACAAAAAAAAACAACCCTGTTTTTATTTTTGCCTGAGAATTAAATGACCTAGGGGTTAACTTAATAATGTTTTAAATATACAAGCACAGGTTGATGTGAATGGGGTTTATTTTTCTTTTTTATTGAAAGGAGAACCAAAGTGAAGAATTTAACAAAATAAAGAACTTAGACAAAATGGAAGGAAAGAATGACTTTTTGATAATTAAGGTTTTCTGGTAAACATTTGAATGAATTACTCCATAATCTTAAAAAGCTTTAATCAAAGTCTTCTGTAGACAATTATAAGAGCTTTGGCATGGGATCGGTCAGAAGATGTTTAACCTTAGTAACTAATAAAGTTCATGAGCTTGGGCAAATTACTTTTCCTTAGGCTCTGTGGGTCCTAATTTCTTTATCTGTAAAATTATAGCTTTGGACTAATAAAGGGCACTTGATTCTTAGCGAGATTCTCATCTAGTTGGAGTGATTCCTATCACAAATCAAGGAAATGGGCTAGGTTTCCTTGCTAGGATATTTAATGCTTTTCCTCTTAAAACACTAATTCCTTCACATATCTTATTTCAATGGCACTCTGAGATAGAAAAAATGTAAAATATCTTTTTTAAACATTTTATGTGAAACATATTTTTAAACTAAAAAGCCAAACATATCTACATTGTTTGAACTTTGATGTTTTGCAATGAGTACTATATGATTTATTGGATATCTTTACAACTGCCCTTTACATTCAGATAAGGCGTGGACTGAGCTATCAGAGTCTTGTTTTTTTTCCTTTTATCACCACAGAAATGGAAAGAACAATAGCAATCTTTTCTTTCAAACCACTTTGGGATGGTATGTTTGGGGTGTTTATTTGCAAGAATGTTGATATTGTCCTACAGATTTTAAGGTCGACATTCATTGAGGAATACAATACTGACAATACAGAGTTCCATCAGACTTTAAGATTAGTTTTCCTCTACAAAAACTTAGAGACTGATGGAGGACAATGCCACCTCCAAAGATGATTTCGCAAAAATGTGTTATGTTCTATGATAGAGGCACACGAGTAGGCCCAAAGGTACCCAGAAAAAGGTACTCAGACCAACCCAGAATTTCTGGGAAGGCTTCCTAGAAGACAGGACATTTGAAATGTGTTCCAAAGAATGAGTACGAAAGCATTCCAGTTAGGGTGACTAGATATAATACAAGACACAGTTAAATTAGAATTGCACATAAACAACAAATTTTTACTATATGTTTTAGTGTAAACATGTCCCCAATATTATATGGGACATATGTACTCTAAAAATATTTATTGTTTACCTGGAATTCAAATTTAACTGTACATCCTGTGTTTTTTTTAATCCTCACCTAAGGATCTCTTTATTGATTTTAGAGAGAAAGGATGACAGAGAGAGAGAGAGAGAAAGAGAGAGAGATATAAACAGATCAGTTGCCTCCCATACATGCACTAACCTGGGATTGAACCTGCAACCTAGGTATGTGCCCTAACCAGAGATCAAATCTGCAAACTTTTGGTGGACACCCCAACAAAAGTGGGACACTACAGCCAGCTAAGCCAGCTGGCCAGGGCTGGAAGTTGTATATTTTTATTTGCTTAATCTGGCAACTCTAAGTTCAGCCTCAGCTCCGTGTGCTCTTCTATGTCTCTAACACACTGCTTTATCATCTCCCACCAAGGCAAGTGCTGTATAGCCTCATCCCTCCCTTCTATAGCTTTTCCCCCGAATGGCTGTCCCTGACTAGCGTGCCCCACCCTATTAAAGTTAATTACTTTCTACTTTTTGCCAATACCATCCCTTAATATTCATCTCTGTATAAGACTTATTATATTATATTGTAATTACTTACTTAGTGTTTATTTTACTATTAGACCACAAGCACATGGAGGACCATGTCTTTCTCATCTTGGTATGTTGATGAAACCTCCATGAACATTTGTTGCCTGAATGAATATATGGATGAAGATATGAGTGAATAGTGCAGGTAGCACCTATTTCCACACTAATCAGAGGACAAACAAAAATGACACTTGGAACAAGACCATTTATATATACATATTTTTTTTCTATTTTCTTCTGCAAGTTGAGTGAATTAGACATTTATCATATAACGGACATTTTCCCCCTTTTACTGCCCAGCATCTAAAAATCCCTTCTTGCATTTGGAGAGTATGCCATTTTATTCACATAATGACATGGTGGGGGACAGTTACTGGTAGCTGGGGCATGATCCAGTGACCCAAGCCTAGTCAATTAATATGGCCTTCAAATTCAGAATGCATTCAGTGTTTTGACTTCAGAATGAATAATCAAGGAAATTTAAGCTTTATTCTGGCAGTGCTAGTGGTGGCCAGTAGTGCCCAGTGGCAGCACTTTAACCAGGACTTTTCCTTCTTCATGACTGTTATAGTACTAAGTGCTATTTGTCAAGTTTTCCAGTTCTTTCTTTCTTCTGGGTACAATTTCATTTCCTGCCTGTCTTTAGAGTGAGTGGAGCCATATGACCTATATGGCCAATGAATTGACTGAAATTGATGAATGCTACTTTAGGGATGAGAATTTTATTGGTTTAGTGAAACCCATCAGAATTATCTTTTCTGTCTAGCATGGCCACTGGCAAGTTTTGAGATGGTGGATGCCTTATCAGCCTGGGTTCTTGAGTGACTATGTTGAGCAGAGGGCCTCTGTCAACCCAAGATGGATATGTGGATTGAACAAGAAATAAAACTTTATTGGTTTAAGTTGCTTAAATGCAACTTAACCAGCCCTTGCAACTTTGGTTCCAGTTTATTTATTAGCCTAGTTCTTTAGTCTTTCCACTGATTCTGTGATCCAACCTATATCTTTTCAACAAGTTCTTTCTTCCTTATGATAGGTAGGATTGATTTCAGTTGTTCACTATCAAGATTATAAGGTGGTCCATTAGAGGTACACTGACATCTGTGATAAAAGCTAGTTATTTCAATGTTCTAGCTCCAATTCGTAAGAAAAGAGTCATTTTGTTTTAATATCTTTTCCAAATTATTATGGATGAGAAATAGAATGTCCAGGAAGAAATGTCCTAATGTTCTATGGTTTGGTAGTGATGCTACCTCTGGAATGTAGCTGCCACTTCTACCATCTGAAACCTATTTTTCCAGGGTTGGTGTGAGGTTGAATAAAAATGTCATGTGAAGATTTCCTGTAATTTTATCAAGGCTTACAAATGAACTAGTTTATACTTGACCAAGGCTGGGACTGAGACAGTCTAGGTCATGGAGAATTTAAGGGGTCCCATTGCAGTAATACCTGAGACTGAATTATTAAGTAATTATGCAAAAACAGGTGACTGCAGCCACTCTATAAATGTTAGAGAAGATTAGGGATCTTTGGAAAGGAGAAACCCTGAGACATTAGCTATAGTTTCAGCTGTGCTTGAGTGCGTGGTGTGTTAGAAGAACATCCGCTTGCCCATCCCAGCTGTTACTGAGATGAAGCCTGAATCACTATAGGTTAATGGGAAGAACATTACATTCAACTGAAGTTTCACCTGAAAGCTAGTTTTTTTAATGATAAAGCAGCTGCTTCTGGTTTCTTCTACTTGGCACAAGCATTGTATCCGATACTTCAGATGCCTTGCCCTCACATCCTCGTAGCACTTCTTTCCCCAACTTTTGAAGTGGCAATCAGTTTTGCGCAGGTGTAAGTTCACGGTTCCTAATTTCAGCTGCATCTTGTACTTCTTTCTTTCTATCCCAGAGTTCCTCTGATATCACTGTACAAACACCTGCACAGACCTTCTTGGCACTTATATATGCATAAGCTGAAAATATGGGAGACTTAGCCCATGGGAACCCTTGACCAATGAGCGATGGGGGTCAGTGGATAAATGTTCCCCGTTTCTGTACCACTGGCAGACAATTGTGAGGCACATTCTATATCGCTCCCCAGAAGGTCCACCAGAATTCCAGGTACCCGCGTTGTGTCCCTCCTTCTTTATTTCCATTTTCACAGTCTATGTTACCATTCTCTAGAGTCACTCTCCCAACTATCTGCTTGAACATCCTTGTCCTAGATTCTGTTTTTCATGGCAACCCACACTAAGGAAAGCACCATATTTATGTAAAGCTGAGACAAGATCTTAATGCTCTCCAGGCCCGTTTGTCCTAGTCTCTCCCCTCCTTATTCTTAGAATTCCCCTATAACACTCCCATATTCCACACTGGCCTTCCCTGTTTTTCTCTTTTTGTGTGTGTATGTTTCTCTTTTATGCACACTCACACATACACACCACAGCTGCCTGCACTCTTTATTAAGATCTGCTATTTTTGTTTCAAAATGCAGACTACTAAAACTTGGTAATTTCACAGATCGATATAATTTCGCTAATAATAATGTTAATAATAAATTGGTTGACTGGTGTAAAGTTGTCAAATTTTAATTGTACCAGATAAAGATATTCTAGAGAGTATCTGCTTTTGTCATTATTTTATAAAAGAAAGGACATGTTAGTACCCAAAAAAGCAGCAGGAAGGATATAATCTCAGACTAGGTGATGGTCCCCAAATTAGCATAATCTTAGCTTTCTAAATATTTCACTGCAGTTTTTTTTTTTGTCTCCCATTTTTGAAAAAGGTTGATAATAATTGGTGAGCACAGGCATCACCTGTTTCTTCTGGGGTCCTATGTACACTCTGCTACTCTTCTCTCATACTCTTTGACTCCTGTGTACCCCCCACTCCCTCTCAGTACTGTCACCCAGCTCTGTTCCCTTCACTACGTGCAAAAGAATTTGCACCTGTCTCCTTCAATTCTTTCTCTTAACTAGATATAACATTTCCGAAATTTCAAAGCCAAAAAAAAAGTGGAAAACAAAGAGAAAAAAACAACAAAGGGATTTTGTACTTAAATTACTTCGCTTTTTTTTAATTAAGATGAAAATTCAGGGAAATAATAGAAATGTATCTTTTGGCATCAAAAGACCATAGGTGAAGTAACAGCTTTGTCATTTATCAGTTGCGTGATGTTGGAAAAGCCCCCAACCCTAAAAGTCATAGTGTCCTTGCCTGCACGTGTGTGTGTGCGTGTGCGCGTGCCCGCGCGCGCGTATGTGTGATTATCAAGGGGTGACTTGGGTTTCAAGTTTTCTTGTAAATAGCCAAAAGATAGGACTGCTACCTCTGGAATTTGGACTCTGCTACCCTTGCCTCTCTGACATTGATGGCTTCTGCCCAGGCTCCACCCTGGGGTGTGGTCAGTCTTCCTTAGGAATTCTCACCAACTCTGCTATTTTCACCACTCTGATTGGCTGTTATTTTTCCTCATAGTGATTGGGTATATATTTACACTATTTCAAAAGTATTCATAGCTTGGTTTTCCTGTGTTGGTTTTGTATACTGTTACTCTGTTTAGCTTGTTTTAAATTATTTTTCTATGAATTAGAACCCTATTTTCTTTTTTATTCTGACTCTAATTGATGCTTTTTAGAACTCTTCCTTTTGAGTATCTCTTTATTTTATATGACCTTTTTTAAAAAATTACCTTTATATATTTTCATTTTTTCCCTTTTACTTCCAATGCACTAACAAGCTCTATTGATTTCAACTTCTTACCTTTTTACCATTTTGTTTAATTTTAATAGTTTAATATAATAAATATCTTTTAAATTATACCTTCAGTTGTTATCCTTCCCTATTATTTCTAGCATTTATTGTAACCTGCTGTTGCAGTTTTTCAGGAAGAAACTTTTTTTTTCACATGCTGATACCAATCTGAGATATATTCCTTTTCTTCTATCTTTCAGGCATGTGGCTTTTGTTCCATGAGTCCTTTCATGGACTCATTCATTTCAGCATTTGGGCTTCATTCGGGGCTCTCATTTCCAATATCTCATGTAGTCTGAGTCCAAAGCACTACCTTCTGCCCTGTGATGCACTGAAAAACCAATTCCTCTGGTTAGGAAAATCATTAAAGGCCCCAGGATAGCTGTAGTTACAGATGATCACTTGTATTTCCAGCTGCCTCCTAAATTTTAGCCCCTTGTGGATTTCTTTCACTTTCTTGCTAACTTGGCTGTACTTTAAAAACATATTTGTTATCTCTACTTTTTTTATTGAGGTCACATTCACATAACATGGAATTAACCATTTTGAAATATACATTTAAATGACATTTAGCACATTCACAATGTTGTACTACTAACACCTTTATCTACTTCCAAAACATTTCATCACCCCAAAGGAAAACCCTGTACATGTTGAGCAGTTAATCCCCCATTTCCCCCTTCCCCTAGCTCCTGGCAACTACCACCCTGCTTTCTGTCTTACTATTCCAGATATTTCATATAAATGGTTGCATACAATATGTGACCTTTCATGCCAAGCTTCTTTTATTTAACATAATGTGACATTTGTTATATTTTTACCTAGAGTTTTTAGGTGTTTTGTATTGGGAGAATTTTCAGAACATGTAGTATATATATCTTGTTGCTGGAAATAGAATTCCTATATCTGATTATTAGTTAATGTTACCATGAGTAAGAAATTAAGGGGCTTTATTGAAAATTTCTTTTGACTGATATTTATCTATCAGAGTCCTGAAACTTTCACTCAGTGCTTTACTTTTTAAAAAATTAAAATGAGATAAGAGAGTTTCCTCTAATATTTGGTCAATAATTCCTTAAAACACTGGATATTCAAAAAATAAATTTATTTTATTCATATTTTGAATCCCAGGCTAATTTTTACTTAATACATTATGAGAAAAAATGATTTTTTTTCTAACTTTACCATAGGAAAAACCCATTTCTTAAAGCAGGAAAAAATACGTTGTGAATATATCTTCTTCCTTATCTCTCCCACAGGGATAAATTCTTAATGGGCTTACAAATAGTAGTTGGAAGTAACATTTGTTTCTCAAAGCGATAAAATAATATTTCTAGAATAAAATAGCCAGAGGCAAAACAATATGGAATCTACATATTTTGGTAGAATAATTTTGAATGTGCAAATTTCCTGAGGGTTTTTGGATGGAAAAACCCCCCACAAAATTTATTAATTGAGGAGAAATACTTCTCAGGACGGACTCCACATTTTCAAGGGTCTTTCTTCTTTTCCTTTACTATGTAAAATTTTTCTTCTACCCCAAATATGAATACAGATGCATTTATTAAAGGTAATCATCTTTGTAATTAGCCTGTAATGATTTGCATTTGCCAAGTGCACTTATTTCAATGTGACATAACTGAGGTTGACCCAGGACCACTGAAGTCAGGAGCCTTGAAGTGAATATGTGTGCTCTTAATGGATAAAATGCACCATCAGCCTTTTCATTATCCAGCATTCATATCTGGCAGCACTTTTATTTATCTTAGACAAAAGTTTCTCAAATACCTAAGATTTATTTGCTCAAATTATCCCTTATTTGTCTCAATTGGATAGGAAAAGAATTATTTTAGAGGCTTCTGAGACATTTAATTCAACTGGTTATAGGATGCTTTTATTGAGACCAATGGTTCTCAACAAGAGGTGATTTTTCCCCTAAGGGGCATTTAGTAATGTCTGGAGATATTTTTGTTTTTTACAAATGAGAGGGAGTGACAGAGGTGGTGTTACTGGTATCCAGTGTGTAGAAGCCTGGTGTATTAGTTAGTGTTCTGCAGAGAAACATAACCAGTAAAATGGATATATAATGAGGAATTGGCTCACATAACTATGGAAACTGAGGTTTCACAACCTGCCATCTGCAAGCTAAAGACGCAGAGAAGCCAGGGGTATAATTTAGTCAAGATCAGAAAACTTGAGAACCAAGGGAGCCAATAGCTTAAATTTGAGTATGAGGGCTGCAGAAAATGAGATGTGGCAAGTCAAGTGAGCAGACAAGAAGGAAAAAGGACAAATTCCTCTTTCCTTCCCCCTTTGTTCTATTTAGACTCTCAATGGGTTGGCAGGTGCCCACCTATATTGGTGAGGGTCCTCTACTTTAGTAAACACACTGAGTCAAATGCTAACCTCATCTGGAAACAAAACTATATCCAGAAATAATGTGTAATCTACGGGCAATCAAGTTCACACATGAAATTGACCATCACAGCAGGAGTGTTTTTGCTAAGTATCTTACAATGCATACAGCAGCCCCCATAACAAAGACTTTTCCTGCCCAAAATGTCAGTTATGCAGTTGATGAAAAACCCTGACCTCTTGCTTCTTCTTGGTGTCAGATGATTTTAATTGACTTAAAAAATTTTTAAGTCTGTCAGGCCAGAGAATATACTCTTAACACTCATATGAAAATGTTTAAAAACCTAAGATTTATTCTTTTACGTTTCATTTTTCCAGCTCAAGAAGCTTAACACCTAATTTTCTAGTTGAATTTTCTCAAAATACAATCCTTATATTATTAATGGGTAACAAGGGTTCCCAAGGAGAGAATAGGGTTCCCCTGTAAACAGACCTAAAATTATAAATTCTTATATCACATTAAGTGTTTTTAGGATCATCACATGCAATTCCATAGACTTTTATTTAAGTTCTACTGGAAAGTACAATCAGGAAATTCAGCAGCTGTAGAATCTTTTGCTTTGCCTAAGTCATTCTCAGTTAAAAACTATTGAGAACCATTGCCATCAATACCCTTCTTTATAACAGCTCCTCCTTCTCAGTCTCTTGCCAAGATGGATATGTTCATTCCTTCTCTCTGCTACTCTTTCCTACAGATCTTGGTCTTCATTTAAGACCCATCATAAGTTTCCTCACACTGATCGATGTATTTATTTCTTTGTTCGCTCATTACACATTCAGACTTTAGTAAACACCACTACCACTATGCTAAGAGCTGGGGACATAGAAGAAAACTGCAAAGACAGAGTTCCCTGAATAGCTCATGGTTGGAGGAATTCTGATCTATGTTAACACTTTCCTTCCCCTGAACCCCACAATTTAGCATTTGATCATACCCTGCTACTTACTGCACTTGAACTGACTTCTTTGTGTTGATTTCTCCTCCTGAACCAGAACAAAATATCTTTTTGGGCTAGAGTTGCGAGATAAAGTATGGATCATTCACTTAAATTTAAATTGAAGATGAAAAATAAATAATTTTTAGTATGATTATATTGCAAATTTTGCATGGAACACATTTATATATGAAAGATCATTCACTGAAATTCAAGTGTAATTGAACGCCCTATATTTTTATTTGCTAAACCTGACAATCGTGTTTAGGGCAAGTATTCTCTAATATTTTCCTTATATCTCCAAGGACATATGAGAGAGGCCTGGCTGTGAACTGAGCACTCAAGCACTAAAAAAAACAGCTGTCTCATTCCTTTGAGGTAGACAGAAAGTTAAAATAATTTTCCTCCAAAGGTAGGGAAAATGAGCTATTTGTTCTAGATCATACTCGCATCATTAGTTAAATCAGCCGTGACCTAAGCCAGAAACCATACACTCCTATCTGAGAAAATAAACTTTAGGAAAAGCTGATCACAAACAACTAACTAGGCTTTCCTTAATAAGGCAATCTCCTTGATTGTTTTCCATACCTGCCCTATAAAAGCCTTACCTTGCCAGCTCTTTTCATGGAACACCCCTATGACATATTATATGTGTACATAATATATATTTGTATTATTATATTTAATATTATTACATACTAAATTTCAGAGATATGTTTGCATTTTTTATCTTTTGTAATATACTTCAGGTTTTTACAGTATATTGTCCATTTTCTATTTCACTTATTTTTATAGTTGTTCATAGTTTAAACCCCTAACACTCACAACATTTACAGTGAAGAATAATTAACACCTTCATTTCAATCATTTTCTATAAATTGGATTTTTATTTACTTAGAAGAGTTCAAGTCAACTCAAGCCACAACCATTAGCAATTTTGTGATGTGTAATCTCCCCCACCAGGAATATGTCTTGTTTCAGTAGCCATCTATAAATGGAGCTCCTTTTCTCATCTGATCACCGTAATCACCAGACTCTTGATTGCAATCATCATCTGGATTCTACATGACACAAATCTCTACTTGTAAGAAAACATGAAGAGATTTAACTCAGGACTACGTAAAAGTAGTAAAAGGATTGATACTGTACCAGTGACCACACACTATAAAATTAGTATAATATAAGCAAGAATAATTATTTGAAAGTAACTCTATTCAACAACTAATAATTATTAGTGTACAGTGGGCCTCTAATATTAATTTCTAATTTCCATTTCCCAAAAGAACTGGTGAAAATCCTTAACCCTGTGTTCTTTGGAAATGTCTGTTCTGATTTTTCTTCTCCTGAGCTGAATATTTTGCTCTTTGCTCTTCCTCTGTGTGTCCTACCAGCCCCTGTCACATTGGTACTGGATGTGTATTAGACCTGGAGTGTGTCTCCCTTGGGCTGGCTGATATGGTGTGGGTTCTTGACCTCTTGCAGGAAAGATTTCACAACATGAGTCCAGGAAATTTTGACAGTGTGCTTATTACAGCTGGAGGCAGTGAAACAAAGGAAGGGCTTAGGGTTAAAGAAGCAACAGGAGAGAGTTTAGGTGGGGCTTTCTTTAGCTCTCTAAGAAATAGAAGTCACTGTAAAAGAAGTGAGTTCACTGGGAATTTAAAGAAAAGGGGGATCCTTGGAGACAGGTTTAGGGAGTAAGCCCAGAATGAGCTGCTGCTGCCCATTGCTCCCCTTGCTGCAAGTCCCATGGAGACTCTTAGAGTCTAGGAGAAAGGGAACAGATACATGGCATAGGCCTACTCCAACGAGAGTACACTGTGGGTGGGTTCTGTCTTGAGGTTTTTTGTTTTTGTTTTTTATCACTCTTTGGCTGGAGGGAATTCTAAGGGAAGTCTCAGGGAAGGGACAGAATATTCATTACTTTTTCAGATGTTTCCTTCAATATGTTAATTCATCAAAATGTGCAAATAGTGAGGTCAGGGATTATTTTCTGGTTAGTTCTATTTTAAAAGAACATTATTGAAGAGGGACTTAGGCCCATCTGTCTTGGGACGATCTGGAATGTGTAAACCATTTTCTCCTAAGTGTCCTTGGTTAGGGAAGATAAAACCTTATAATTCATTAGCTGACCATAAATTGTTCAATACATCTGGTCTTGTTTAATTATTTTATGTCAGTTTCCCTTATTCCACTTGTCAAGGAATTGCCCTAGCTTTTTACTAACCTGCCTGAACATCGTCTGTTCTGATGTGTCACTCCTTGTTTAGAAACCCTTATTGTGACTTGTGAAAATATTTTTAATCTCGATATCACTCATTGTAATAAAAATCACTTTGGGTACAGTTTGTTTCGTGCTTATGTTGTAAATACGGTTTGCTTTTCTTCGGCATGCTCTAAAACATATCTAAATATGACTTCTAGCTTTCTGAAGGCTTGTAGCTTGGTGTCTCTGCCTAACTCACATGTGCTGGGGCCCAACCCTCTATACTATGCTCTTTTGTCCCTGTCTGGCTCATGCTATGGCAATTGGGTCATAGGACAAAGATCCATAGTCTGGTTCTTTGGGCAGGAGGAGTTATTTCTCTTCCATCTCAACTTTGTCTTTGTAAGCCAGCTCAGTGCATCTGCATCTCAATCCAATGTCCCATGACTTTGCCTTGGATTGAAGCTGGGTGTTCCCAACTCTTGGGCTGCTTGAGGATGTGATTCCCCTCTTCTAAACAAGTCCTTGAGTCCAAAAGCAAGTCCTTGGAACACTGAAAGTTCCCTTATTATCTTCTTAGGGATTTGGACACTCATATTAGGATCCAAGCTGATGATAGATACTTCACTGGGAGAAATCAGAGGCCCTATAAGATCTACAATTTTTAAATTGTTAAAATTCAAATTTAACATTTTTAAAGAACTGTCCCGTCTGCGCTGGCGGACCCTTTCATCATTTGATCCTCCAGTGTATGTTTAAAAAACAAGATTAACAGAGAATTTGGGTAAAAGAAACTGGTAAACTCTAAAGGATCTAATTAAAAAAAATTCTATCCTCTGTCAGCTTCCAGTGTTCCAAAAAAAAAAAAAAAAAAGAGCGAGAGAGAGAGAGAGAGAGAGAAATGTACAACTTAGATAATATCAGGTGAACTCCATTCTGCACAGCTTGTCTCTTTAATAAAACGTCCTGTGGCAACATAAGAAACTCACTGAAATATCTGTTAATGAAAAGGTGGACAGTAAGAGAGATGTAATAAGGAGATTTTTATCTCTTTGACAGTATTTTAATAAAATAAAATGAAAGGAAAGTCAGTTCATTTTAATTGATGAAAGAAACATGGATTTCATCAAGTTGGAAAGGGAAATAAACACTGCATGGGGCAAAGATAATTCCTCTGTGTTTGGTTAGAGGTGTTGAGCATTGTTCAATTGAACCATGACTTAGGTTATTTGTAATTGTCTGCTTTCATATTTGGTTTTCCTAGGATTACCATCATTTCTTATTTTATCAGGGCTTAATTCTGATGATAAGCAAAGTGCTTGACACAGTGTTGGTGCTCAATAAAATGTCCTTGAATGGATGAATAAGAGATAATGCATGATCCCTTCCTGCAGGAATTTATTATCTACTTAGGAAGAGAAGACACAAATACATAGAAAAATAAATTATACTTTCTATCATTTTATTCATTGTTAATTTTCCACAATTTTATTCTTCTAATTACTATTATTTTGTGGCATTTGTAACAAGCCCTAAAGGTGGTCAGAGGTGTTCTTTGTATCCTGGACTGTGTCCAGTTTTTCTTACTCCAGCCTCAGGCTTGCTTCCTAACTCTGCCTGGTGTGCTCATCTTCCTCAATAATTGATTAACCCTGATTCATTCTTTAAGTCCCAGTAGAAAAGCCATTTTCTCCTGGGGTCCTCTGTAATTGCCTGGGCTAGGTTATCAGGCTCTGCAGCATGTTCCAGTGCAACATTCATTGCACTTGTGGTCACTGTTCCTGGATGTCTTCCCTGACAGAGTGTGAGCCACGAGAGAGCAGGGGCGGCCTTTATCTTTTTCACCTCTTCCCCAGGGCTCAGCATAGCAGGTGTTTTATAAATGCTTGTATAAAAACAGACATCTTCCCATTAGAATCATCTTGAGATAGATAAGAGGCTATGGAGAATGGAGTTGGCTCTGGAATGGATGGGGAGCAGAGGACTGGAAAAGAGAATGTGCTCAAGGTGTGCAGTCCATTGACCTGCAGCTTGTTAGAATGCAGCTTCTCAGACACCAGACCTGGGTGATTTGTATGCATGTTCAAGTTTAAGAAACACTGCTTTTATAGGCTTCATTTGGCCACATGATTCCAAGGGAGAAGATAGACCTTAAGATTTACCCCACCTAGCTGACATAGAGCCCTGAACACACCTGAGCGACTGCCCGGATGTGGGGGTAGGGGTAACCTCAGAGACCCTCTAATGGCTACTGTTTCTCTTATGACCAAGGCTTGAGTTCTAATTCAATCCATTTTTTACCTCATAGAGTACAAGGTAACTGATTACCCTGGTCTGGAGAAAATATTGGTTGTCACAGAGGTTTCTCCACAGACACCGTGGAATTGTGGTTTGTCTTGGCCTATGTGCCAGTTGGACATTAAGAAGGGATAGTCAACCTGCATTGGGCTCAAAACTTTAGATGCCTAGGCTCCTGGCTGACTTTGCTTTGCTGGAACCAAGCAAAGGAGACCCTAAGCAGATCTTTTAAGTATCAACTCTCCACCCATCCTACCTTACCCAATGGACATGTGATTCACTTGGAGGCTAGGTGAGGAAACAGAATGTCCACAGCTAAGGAACCTGTATCTTCAGGGCTCTGTCAGTGGAGGTAGATGTGTAGGGCTTGTCAAGGAGGAGACCAGCATAGGCTGTCTGAAGGGTGGGGTAGTGGGCACATGTGCTCAAGTTTCAGACCCAGGAACAGTTTTCTACCAAAGCAGGATAGATAGGAGTTTCTATAACCCAAGTCAGAACTGATCCAAGACTTTCTCTGCTATCAGCAACTTCTGTCACAGACATGTGCAAACCCTCTTCTAGTCTGAGGGCAGCAGAAGCTCAGGATACTTTGGTAGCAGGTGAATACATTGACTGGGGTGGGATGAGAAGAAGATTTTCTTTAGGTTCTCATCAATTCACCAGACCTGCAGCCAGCATACCGCTGTAGCTAGCTAACCTGAACAGAAACACTTTATATAATTATTTCTTGAAAAGTCGCCCTACATTACTTCTTTCCACTTTTCATTTTCAGAGGGGGCTTTCCTAGTGCTCTGAAGAAATATACCTCTGTTTTATTTGGAACCACCGCAGCTAAAGCACATGTTATTTTTTTTCTTTTCCTAAATTTATTTCTAAGTATTTTATTATTTTTGATCCTATAATGAATAGAGTTTTTGAATTTTATTTTCTAGTATTTTGATAATAGTATCAAGGGTTACAATTGAATTTTCTATCTTGATCTTGTTTCAAGCAGTGTTTTCATACTTTTTAATTATAGTAATAGATTTCTCTTTTTTCCAGTTATGGTTTACATTTAATATGATTTTATATTAGTTTCAGGTTTATAGCATAGTGGTTACACAGTCATATACTTTACAAAGTGACCTCCACAATATTGCCAGTACCCACCTGCTCCCATTTATCGTTGTTACATTATTAACTATATTCCCTATGCTGTAATTTACATCCCTGTGATTACTTTGTAACTACCAATCTGTACTTCTCAGTCCCGCCAACTTTTCACCCAGTACCCCAACCCTCTGGTAACCCACAGTCTGTTCTTTGTATCTATGAGTCAATTTCTCTTTTGTTTGTTCATTTATGTTGTTCATTAGATTCCACATATAAGTGAAATCATATGGTATTTGTCTTTCTCTGACAGGTTTATTTCACTTAGCATATTACCCTCCAGGTCCATCCATGCTGTTGCAGATGGTAAGATTTCATTCTTTTTTTTATCGTATATGTGTACCACAGCTTTTTTATCCACTCATCTATTGATAGACACTTGGATTGCTTCCATAGCTTGGCTATTGGAATAATAGTGCAATTGAACATAGGGATACATATATTCTTTTGAATTAGTAAACATCAGTAATATTGTTGAATCATCCCTGTTTGGCAAAGCCAAGGTCCACATACCCACATCCAAAGGCTATAAATAACTCCCCTTGCTGTTTAAGGGTGGATCTCTAAATTCCACGCTGCCCATCCAAGTCCTTGCCCTGCTACCACATTTTCTAGGTTCCTGCCTGAACAACTCCCAGCACTGACACATTGAGTTGCTCAAGGAACAGTTGGCTATTTTGATCATTTGCAAAAGTGAGGCAATTTAAGATTGTTCTTAAGATTCTGCATTTGCAATACTAGGGAAGAACCTTCCTGAATTAATTGTGGGAGTAAGGGCAAGGGGAGTGGGGAAAGAAGTGGATATTTGAAAGGAAGATGAGAGATCTGAGAATCCTAATCAAGTATATGCCAAGATAATGGTAACACTGTGTGGTGGGTCAAAGTGGGTTTCAGAACCTTGCTGGCTTTTTTTCTTTCTGGCTTTTTATCTTGCCTTCGCCTGTCACTATTTTATCTCACCTTCTTCATGTGTAAAATGGGTTGTCGTAAGGTTCAACTGGAATCATGCAATGTAAAGCACTTAGTAAGGTGCCTGGTACTTGGAAAGAGCTCAATTAATATTTGTTACTATCTGTATTGCCCCATTCCGGGAGTAATTACGGTGCTGGAGGAAGACACCCTAAATTGTCATCCTCCTGAACTCCGAGCTCAGTCGCGCACTAGGGAGAGTGATGGGAAAATACTGTGCAGAAGGCCAGGGGGTGGTGGCTCCAGGAAAGGACTTTTGCAGATCCCAGGCGACGTCTCCACCCTGGAGCCCATCTTTCCCCAGGTCTGAGCGGCAGAGCAGAGGGCGGCGACAAAGGCAAGGAGCTCCACCCGGCCAGGGCGTGGGCCCGCGGGCGGGGCTCCGCTCCCTGGCGTCCTGGGCGGGCAATCTAGAGGTTCAGCAGAGGCAGTAGCTTCGAGAGGCGCTGCAGGCAGAGGCCGAGACCCAGAGACCAGAACAACGGGCACCCAGGCGGTCTGGAGAAGGGCGACAGCCATGAGCAGAAAATGTGACGTGGTCGTGGTGGGTGGCGGCATCTCAGGTCAGTCGCAGCTGCGCGTCCTTCTTCCTGCTCCATGAATCTAAGAAGTGACAGCTAGAAAAGTGCAGGGCTGCCATGGGCGGGGGTTGCACCTAGAAGCCCTTAGATTCTCCTTGCACGGACGGGGATCTAGTGTGTCCAGAGTGTGGCACAGAACCCTCCCTCAGGGGAAGTATTTGGTGCGCCCCTGGACGGAAGCGTGGGGCTGGAAATCTGTTGAAGGTATGGGGTTTTGATTTTGTCCCCTGAAAGAGTGCCAAATCTATGCTTGCTGTAATTTTTGAAGCAAGGGGAAAGGGGGAGGGCAGGAGAGAGACTTCTACTTGGGGTTAGCGCCAAGGTCAGTCACTTGCCCCAAGCGAAGGTTAGTCACCTGCTCCAACCTGATCTGGACACTCCACACTCACTCTTGGAGCAAGCTTGAATAGCTCCCGGTTCAGAAAGAAGGGGTTGGATCAGGGGTAATAGATTACCAAAGACCATCCTGACCCCGATTCTCTGTGGTTCCATAATTTTCATGGCTCTACCTGGGGCTACAGGAACTTCTTGGCAAATATCTCTACTCCTCTCCTCCTCTCCTCCTTCCCCTCACCCTAACACAGGACAGCTGAACAACCAGTCACAGCTGGGGTGGAAAACCTTGTTTTCTCTGGCCCAGCCTATATTTGGCAGGGATGGGGACAGAGACTACTCTATGAGAAACAAAGGCGGGGGAAGGTGGCTGTTCACACAGCTGGGACCCCCAAAGACAGAAGTCAGAAAGAAGAATGAGTTCAATGGGGAACCCCACCCTCTGAGGAGGATCAGATGGATCTTATGGGGTGGGGTCAGTGGGAATAAACAATGCTTCCAGAGCAGCGTGTTTAATAGCCCCCTGGGGATGCTTTGACCAAACTCCCAGGGCCTCCTAGAGCTTGAGCAATAATTAGGACACCCATTAGTGTATTGACTAAGACTTGTTCGAATCAGATCTCAGGAGCAGAAGTTGGTCTTGCTTCCTGTGAGGCTGACAGGACAGAGGTGCTCTGACTCTGCTGTGCTTGTTAGCAAACCTGGTCCTGGGCACCTTCCTCCATTTCAGTTTTCCTTACCTGAGAGTAAGATTTCAGACTACCACTTCAGTCAGCATAACTCTCTTGAGCTCACCCATGCCAGGTTTTGTGCCCAGTGCTGCAAATACATAAATGAATAACACAACAGCTTGTTGAGGTGGGTCAAAGCTATATAGATTTAGTTTTCTTTCATCATTTTTGATAACTTCTTTCCTGGAGGAACTTGGACTTAAAAGCACATCTACCTAGGTGTTTTAGAAAGTATTACTAAGTGCTTCTTGATGCTGCCCTGCAAAGCACCCCATCTCATGGAAGCTGAAGGTTCACTTTCCAGGCCCTCAAAGTCTTTTTTTTTTTTTGTCCAAAGTATATCCAAAGGGTTCAGATTCTTTTATCCACCCCCCTTTATTTTGCCCTTTCTGATTCATACTCCAAACCTTCAAGCTTACTCAAGTTATTTATGTTAAACTCATATGGGAATGATAGGTATGGGTTTAGCTATTTTTACAAAACGTGGTGAATCTCTATATTCATCCTCCAGCTCTCCAAACCAGGGACTGCTGAGATCTTCCTTTTCTCAAAAACATTACATAGAGTAGGCATTGTTCTAAAAACCAAGAAAGCAGAGTTCAAAAGCTTTACTCAATTGCTTTATCTGCTACATGAGAATAACACCAATTTGTCATGGCTAGATTACAGGGTCAGTAGGAAGATCAAGTGAAGCAGTGAATATGAAGATAGCTTTGCAACTGTTACATATGACACAAGTTCCTACAAAAGTTTTGCTTATTCAAACAATAAGCATTAGGGTAGGCTGTGGTAGGGCATGCAAAAATGGATCACATTGTTACTGCCATGGAGATTTGTCAATCCAGGCAGAGAGATGAGATACCCTAACAAAGACAATATAAAGTAGAAAGCAGTACATGCCACAAGAAGGGTCAATTCATTAATTCATTCATTACTCATTCATTCCATGAATACTTATTTCCTGTTCCACATTTTATCCCAAAGAAAATGAAAGGTCAATTACACAGGGTCACTGCCCCTGGGGTGCTCACAAGTTGATGTGGGAGGCAGAGTCATGAACAAATATTAGTGACTTATGATGATAGACGCTTTAGTAAGGCATGCAAAAAGTTCTAGAGAAAGTGATTGGAGAGAAAGTTAAACTATCTGGAAAAATCTGAGCAGACTTCACAGAGGAGGTGACAGTTGAAGTAGGTCTTAAAGAATGAATATGAGTTCACCAGAAGACTAGATGAAGAGAGCATTTGAAGCTAAGGAACAGCTTCAGAAGGGAGGACAATGGAGACATAGCAAAAAAGGTGAATGGGATTAAGAGGTACACATTTCCAGTTATAAAATAAATAAATCATGGGGATGTAATATACAGCATAAGGAATATAGTTAATAATATCATAATAACGTTGTATGGTAATAGGTGGTTACTAAACTTATTATGGTGATCACTTTGTTAGTTATATAAATGTCAGTCACTATGTTGTACACCTGAACTAATATAATATTGTATGTTAACTATAATTTTTAAAAAATTAATTAGTTAAAAAATCACAAATAGTGAAAGAAAGTGATAGCATGCTTACAAAACCTTGAGAACTTTAGTGTGGAGAGTTGGGGCATCTGGTAGAAGACCAAACTACAAAGGTCAGTTGGGATGAATTGCAGGGAGTCTTATATGTCACCTCAAAAGGTTTAGTTCTTTCTGTGGTCATTGAATGGCCACTGATGATTTTTCATTCACGAAGTGACATGTGTCAAGTGACAGTGTTAACATAAAGAGCTATGTAAGGAAAAGGGTAGCAGGTTTTGGGGAAAGATGGGACATCTGGAGTTGGAGGCGCTGGAAAGACACCCAGGGAAAGATGCCTAGCAGGTAGAAGAGCAAGGAAGAAGTTGGGCTTACAGAGAAGTTTTAGTTGAAGCCAGTGAAATAAATAAATGACCCAAACCAAGAGTATAGAGAGAAGAAAGGAGGCCAGAACAGAAGTAGAAGAGAAGGTGCTTACTTCCACCACATGAAGGAAGATATTTAGTCATTCTCTATAGTTTGATAAAAAAGATGAGGAAACTGAGAAAATGGAAAACATTTTGTTAACCTCAGATCTTAGCTCAGATATCCCTTCCCAGGGTAGCCTTCCAGAATCCCTCCCAGATGGGATTAGATGCCTCTGTTTAACTCTTCTCTGCCACTTTGTTCTTTCCACGAGCTTTTAATTGTTCATGTAGTAGTATAATTACAGACATGCTTTGTTTTATTGAACTTTGCTTTATTGTGCTTTATTGATAGTGTGTTTTTTACAAATTGAAGGTTTATAGCAATCCTGCATCAGGGAAGTCTATCAACACCTTTTTTCCAACAAGTTCAGATGATGGTTAGCATTTTTTAGCATTAAAGTATTTTTCAATTAAGATAGGATTGTTTTTCAAAGATATAATGCTACTGCACACTTAGTACACTACTGTATAGCATAAATAGAACTTTTATATGCACTGGGAAACCAAAAACTTTGTTCGACTCACTTTCTTGCTGTATTCGCTTCATTGTGGTGGTCTGGAACCAAACCTGCAATATATCCGAGGTATGCCTGTATATTCAACTTCTTTCTTTTCCACTAGATTGTAAGCCTCTGGATCCCAGAAAGGTCTATTTTTCCTCCCCAGAGAACCCCTAACCCCCAGCTCCAGAGTTCTGCCTGGTCCAGTTAGCACTCAATAAATATGTAATATTAATGAACTTTAACTTCTTACCAACTAAGTAAGAATTGATTGGATTTGAAAGTCACATCAGTTTACTATCAACACTTTTGCATTTCCTGCCAAATCATGTTAAGAATAGGAAACATAGTAAAATCAGAATTTTAGAATTAGGTGACTGGCCCAATGATTTATATTTAAAAGTGTCTGAATTTGATTCTGGTTTTTAAATTTTGTTAATTATTAAACTTAGTACATTCTGATCATGGCATGAGCTGATAGATTTTTAAAGCTGGCAGCAAATTTTAGTCACACCCATTGAAATAAATAGAACTGTTCTGGAGATATAGCTGGTTAATATATAACTTTGTTCTTTGTTGCTTGAAAAATTCTGAGAAAATTGTGAAACAACTTTTTAAAAATATGGGTGCAATCTAGATGTAAACCTATTGATACATCCTTCACATAAGGAGCAGATCATGTCTGGAACGTTGGCAGAATAGCTGCATTTTCCAGGTGGAACTGGACCACAGCACATTGTTTGGGTTCCAACACTCGGTTTTAGTGTTTGGGCTAGTGCAACCATGGAAACTATCTTTTGCTATTCTGGAATGGCTCTTGCTCATTGCTCAAAATAAAAGCTAATAAAAAGGAAAACTTGAAGCAGAAAGGAGAAAGTGCTTCCTAAGCTTGAAAGAGGAGATTCAGCCATCTGAGTGTGGCAGGCACTTGGCTAAGATCATTGAAGAGTTGGAGCCAGACTCCAAAACTGTAGGCAACACCTCGCAGGTGACCAATGCACCCTGGAGAGGGAGCTTGTTGCAGGCTGGCAGGAGTGGTCTGGGCAGGGAGTGTCAGATGGCCCAGAAGGCATCATGAGTTGAGTGAGGGATGTGGTAGGCAGCTATGGCCTGTGCGTTAGTGGCAAAGCCACCTCCTCATCTTTTATGAAAAAAGATGGAGAACACCCCGGGCTCATATAGCCCACCTAAATGTTTGTTTGTTTTTTAAATTGCCTCACAATTTTTAATGAACCAACCTACTTCTACAGGAAAAAAATCAAGAGAAAAATCATTTTTCCAATAATTTCCCAAGTAAAATGCCAAACTATCCAGACAGTAGGGTTTTTTTTCAGTGATTTCAAGAGGCAGACAACATGTATAGAGCATAAGTGTGTGAACCATGTCTGATGTGCCCTTCCTTATAGAACCAGTTTGGTTCTTCTCCAATGTCTCCTATTGGAGTTGTACCTGATTTTTTTTTTTTACCAGTTTTCATCTGAATCCATTGGGGAATGGACCGATTTTGCTTTTGTTTCTTGGCCAGGAACCTCTTGATCCTGAAAGTCTTGTGAGAAGACATGGTGAAGAAGAATGAACCTCATGTACCATGATGGTGGAGAAAGAGAAAGGAGGAAGTGGAAAGACGTGTTTTTCCTAACTGAATGTTTTAAAAAATAATAATTGTGTAGAAGTGCTTGGAAATTTGGATATCCCTTTCAAGGAGAGGATAGAGAGAAGCTGTGTGTGAAAGTAAAAAGAGAATATACTTTGGTGTCAGACAGATGCATTGTTAATCCCATTTCCTGTACTGACCTATGTGTTACCTTAAAAGTTCTATAACCTCTTTGTTCTTCAGCAGTCTCACCTTTAAGATGAGACTTTAAATGCCTTTATGGCAGAGGATTAGAAAGAATGAACATGAATGGCCTTACATTGTGGTAGGATTAGAATAAAAAAAGGAGGTCACTAGGGGTTCAGGTTGTACATTTTTGGAAAATCTATACTTGTTTATCTTCTAAGGTTTTTGAAAAATCTATGGGAGCAGAAGCAGACATTTTTGAATAAAATAATTTTTCTTGCTGTGAGGCATTTATGAGGTGGCAATGGGATTCAAGGTTTATGTTCAGGTATCAACAGGAACCTGCCTGGTTCCAGCCCCATCCTTCTCCACCCTGTCACTTTATTTCATTCAGTGAGGAGCCTGAGAAGCTCAGGTTCAGTGTGATTCTGGAACCCACTGTGTTCCTCATCAGGAGAAATTTTGAAAGCCTAAGATATGTATTTCACCATTACTGTAGTCCGGCTCTAATTCTGTTTGTGACCTGGTCCTCACTTCAGCCACCCGACTCTCCTCTTAATTATAATAAATAACAAATGTTTTAATAATAAATGATAATATTTATTAAATAATATTAATTATTAAATAATAAGGAAAGGTGGCATGTTGAGCACTGCCTATATGCTGAACAAGGTGTTAAGAACTTGACTTTTCACAGCAGCTCTGTGAGGATTTAGAATGACAAGACCCTGTTCCTTCTGCTTAATTCTACTCTCCGGAGCACACAGGTGGGAGAGACCTGCTTGATAGGCCATGTGGGCAGAGACAGGTGCCACTAGAGTCACAATTTCTATGTCCTTATATATTCTCAGAGGTCACCAGAGCATGTTTAAGGCTTGGCTTGGCTATTACAATGGTGAGTTTCTTTCTCTTATGCTTGGGTGTTAAGGTCTAGGATCCCTGTCATCAGGGGCAGTGGTAGAGCATAGAAGTTAAGATCATGGTATTTACCCTGGTTCCACTGCTAACTAGCTGTGTCACCTTAAGCAAAATCAATAACCTTTCCATGCCTTACTTTTCTTATCTGGAAAATGGGGATAATAATGGTATCTACTTCAAAAGTGGTTGAGACAATTAAAAGAAAATTCATGTAAGGTGCTTGGAGTGGGCTTGGCAACTGGCAAGCATAGAGTAGATAGATGTTGGCTACTATTGTTAATTGGGCTGATAAAATAACCACCAACCACTAGTAGGTCTGAAGTGCCAGTGTGCCAGCTGACTCATTGTCAAACTTTGGGATGAGAAAGTATGCACATTAGTCTGTGCATACTCATGCACATGCACACACATGAAATATTATCATGTAACAAGGACACCACTTCTTAGCCCTGCTTTCTTGGCTTGCATATGATTTGCTAATGTATTATAGATGATACAAGAAAGCCAGCATCTAAATGTAAAAAAAAAACCTTAAAATCTAATTATTTTTACTATACTTAAGAGATAATATGTTGAGAATTTTAAACATGGAACACATTTCTATAAAGATTTCTAATTCATTTGGTGTTAATACTGGGATCACCTCAATGTTACTCAATTTAGCATTTGTTTCCCTAATGGATTTTTGCTGCTCCTGGTGGAAATGTAATTATAGGAACAGCTATTTCTAGGCTCTTACCCTTTGCCCATTTTCAGATCAGCCATTTCCTCTGTAACACGAACTTATAACATGTTTGGATATCATTTGTTCACACTCACATGGCTGTAAAGACACACATTAAGAGGATTTTTGTAAAGTGGTTGCCTTATGCAACTGATATGTATGTCATCAAAGTTGTTTTAAAACATACTACAGCATATAGCTGAAAAATCAACTGTTTTAATGATTCTTGCATTTTTGACAATAATACATGGGTAGTTTCTGGGTCAAATTTATCCAGTGAACTTGAAGAGATAATTTAGTTTCTAACTTATCTAACATTTTGGACCTCAGTAGTGCTTGCATGTTACATTAACATAGTAAAATCCTTATAATGTTTTAGTGTCAAGTGTTATTTCTCCAGGTATCAATAATGACAACTAATATGTTATCACCAAATTCTAATATGTACATTTCTTTATTCCTGTCAAGATTGAAACTACATATGCATAAGCACTTGACTGATGCACATTGAATTAGAACATCTACAGTTTAAATAACATTTAAAATTAGTGAATATTAAATTATTACAGGTGACAAGGTCATAGGATAATGGCAGATATCAGTAAGCATCTGGGATAAATGACATGTGTCCTGTTGCATGTGAACCTTCAGTTTCATCTTCGGATTTGATGGAATTATATTTATAGCCTTAGCAGTGCTCCATGTGTATCTCTATTACTAAATCTCACTTAAATTGTTTAAACACCTGTAATCCTGCACCCGACCATGGGACCCACCAAATTCTAGGACTTTGTATCATTTATTTCTCTATCTTTGGTGTTTATAAAGGAATCCAGTCCACTTAGCCCACAGAAATTGAATTAAATTGGTAGAGTCCCTTGATCATGACCATGGGTCTTCTCAAGCTTTGGACCGAGCAAAGATAAGCTCCACAACCAGAAAACTATTGAAAAAAATGGAGTGAATCTTTCACCTCCTGGAGGAAGCAGGATAACACAGAAGTTAAATGGTTCAAATCTTACCTGTGTCCCTAACTGGAGCTTGGGCTCCTTGCCTACTTCCTCAGTCTCCAGATCCTCATAAAGTGGAGTGATGGTCCTGGGGCTAAATCCTGTGATGCTCAATAAATGTTAAATATTTGATTTTTACCAGTGAACTGATAGTACTTAATGGAGGGGATCCTGGAAGTGTACAAGATCAAATACTCTTCTAAGTCTAAAAAAAATGAGCCAAATTAAGAAGCTGTGTTCAGAATGAGTGTTTTTATCCCTATAAAAGAATGCTTTGGAGATTTACTCAGGTTAAATGGGTAGCATTACCATTTTGGAAGGGCTAAAGTTTGCTAGGCTTAGCTTTTTACTAATGTCTGGCTAAAGTTTGCTAGGCTTAGCTTTTTACTAATGTCTCTGCATAAAGGTCATTATTTCCCTTAATAGAGGAGTATACGTGTATAAAAGTCTTTCTTGATTTTGAACATACAAATCACATAAACTTCCGAGTTAAAAAAATGTTTGCTTTAGTAGAATCATTGGTGACTGAAGATGATGAAAGCATCTTTATAGTGTTTAGTTGCTAGTGAGAATACCTGTTTTCCTGTCCAAGGAAAAACAGACCACAGGTACTAAAAGGCTAGTTCCAGGACACATAGCCACTCCTTTTTAATAAAATTATTGCCTTGCAGGATGCACCTCAGATTTATGAGGAACTGATATTGAAACAAGAACCTGAACAATGATGAGTGGAAGGTAAAAATCACTAATACTTGGAAAGCACTGTTTCTACATTCTACTTTCATATTCACAAAATGGATGCATCTTCAACCCTGTCAGTTAACTCAGTGAACAAAGGCACTATACGAAACCAAGTCCCAGAAGGCAATGTTGACATAGCCAGAATATACTAGTATTTATTTACTGAAGGAAGGTATACAAAAGCTAAGACCAAGTTTTTACCTTAGGAAACAAGGCAGCACATAAGGAACCATTAATAACAATACATAATTGAGTTCTGTACTGTGGGGTTTAATGGCTAAGTTACATAGAAGAAATCATTGAAAACCCAAGGAACTGAAGAAGGTCTCATTAAGGGAGCATCCCAGAAAGAAATAATTGACACACCTTTGTGTCTTTCCACAATGCCACGTTTATTAAGGGAGACCTCCCCAATAAACCAATAGAGTTACACACAGGTTATACACAGAAAGGGGGAGCTTACTGGATAGAGCAAACAGAGCAAGCATCTGGTACAAAGTCCTGACTGCTAGAAGCCTCGGCAGATGGAAAAGCATGCATTGGTCTCAAGCCAGATGGGTACAGTGGCAGCACACTTTTGGTGGGACAGAAGTCCTCTTGGGCTCTGAGCATGACCTGTGGTACAGCCAAGCTTGAGTATGGAATGATCAAAGCTGGCTTCTTATAGCCCACAATAGGCGATGGTCATGTTCATATCAGTGTCCAGATGGAGTCCTAGTCCAATTGTCTGGACTTGCAGTTTTGAGTGATCTGGACCCATCCCATGGGGCATTCCCATTACACCTCATTACCTCAATTCTGAGCATAATGACACGATACAACTGGCATGGCTGACAGTGACTCGATATTAGATTATCAAAGGTATCCAAAAAATCTGCTCTGCTCTTGCTCTATAATAGGTCTTGAAGAAAATGCAAGATTTGGGTGGGTAGACAAGAAGAGACAGGCTTTAAAGTTTAGAAGAGTAATGTAAATCATAGAGACACAAAAAGTAACAGCTATTTCTATTTATATGAAGATAGAAATCTCAGCAAGACTGTAATAGTAGGGTGGGGAGACAAGGGTAATAAACTTAATAGAAAGGGCAGTATCAAATGATGACACATTGAAAAGCTAAGGTAGTAGTCAGATTTTTTCTGTGGTTGAAAATAGGGAGTCATTGAAAATTTATGCTATAAAGATAAGAAGAGCAGTTGTGTGCCTGATACGTGAAAGAGGGCAACCTCTAAAGCCAGGGAAGTCAAGAGATAGGTAGAAGTTCAGGAACAGGTTGAGAGGTGATCAGCAGATTATAATGAATTGGGTTATCTTGACCCTGCAAGATGAAGGGTCAGAGGGGGGAAGCAAGAATGGGAAGAAGGTTTTCAAAGGCACGCTTTACTTTCTTCTATTTTACTGAGAGCCCACTTAGAAAGGAGTATCACAAAAAAATAATGTTTTTCCTCAAAAGTTTTATCATGAGAATTAAAGAACTTGACAGTATTTAAATTTTGATTAAAAAAATAAAACCAGAGATCTTCCTAAGGACTTTGACTCAATTTACTAAATGACAAACACACATCTTGGGAAATCTCAAACACGAAGTAAATGGTTAATCCTATTTGTTATATAAAAGTTGTCATTGAAACCTGTTTTGTGAGAGCACAATCAGAAAGCATCTATGGTTAGGTCCGACCTCTCAAATATTAGTCATGTTATCATAGTATCCATTTAATAGCATCTTAAATGTCATATTCCAGTTAATTTTACATCATGTCAGAAGTTTAAGCTCTTGATCTTCTGTTAGTCATCTCTTATCAAGGCCATTTCTCACTCTAGCCTCATCATCATCATTTGCCAGAACTGCACAGTGGTGAAGGTGACCTATTAGGTCTACAGTTTTATTTGCTCTCCTCTGACCCTAAGTAACTGACTTTTGGTTTACCTTGAAAACATTTCCAATGATTTTTTTTTTTATTGAATTTGAATCCTGACCTGATCTTTTGGACGTGGAGCTACTTTTTATTCTTGTGATCCTAGCTGTGTTTCTGTCTCAAATTGCGTCTTTATAATTATATTTTTAATTATACCTCCCTTCTTTGGTTATTTTCCAGTTTTCTACTGAAAAGAGCAACAAGCCCTTTGGAAGAGTTTTTGTTATCCAACCTGACCTCTTTTTCAGATAACACAGGCTACAGTGAGGAATTAATAACCAAATTAATTAATAACCAAGATTCCCTCAAAAATTTTTTCGTGTTCATTGATTTTATTTTTAAATATATTTTATTGATTATGCTATTACAGTTGTCCCATTTTCCCCCCTTTATTCCGCTCCACCCTACACCCCTCTCCCACTAGCATTCCCCACTTAGTTCATGTCCATGTGTCATACACATACCTTCTTTGGCTTCTCCATTTCCCATACTATTCTTAACCTCCCCTGTCTATTTTGTACCTGCCATTTACGCTTCTTATTCCCTGTACCTTTTCCTACATTCTTCCTCCTCCCCCTCCCCACTGATAACCCTCCATGTGATCTCCATTTCTGTGATTCTGTTCCTGTTCTAGCAATTTGCTTCATCTGTTTTTTTTTTTTTAGGTTCAGTTGTTG
>PVJD01009327.1:40040-64021 GCA_004026545.1 Mormoops blainvillei | reverse complement strand
GAGTCCAAGGCCTTCCTCAGGCTCTCTCCCGGACCTGGCTCCGCAAGGGACGGGGCTAGCCCTAAACGTTCGTGGTGTCCGGAGCCACCTCGCAGCAGAGTGAGAAGCGTACAATCCCGCAGACGGAACGAGAAGCGGATCCGGTAGGTACAGCGCACACCTGCCCAGCGCGCCCCGCCTCCGTCTGGGAGGCGAAAGCTGGCAACCGGAAGCTCCGTCCGAGACCCGTCCTTGTGGGCGGGGCTACCCCGTCCCGCTTTGTTACAGGCTAAAGCAGACCCGGCAGTCTAAACTGATTTAGGCGCTCTGCCGGAACCTGAGTGACGTTGAGATCCGGAACCGAAGCGCCGAAGTGGGGTCACGTCCTCGTGCTCCGGCGTCTTGCCCTGGGAAAGGCGAAGCCACACGCTCTGGTCTACTCAGCTGGTTGGAGGTGTACCGAGGTGCAGTCGCCGGTGGCTCCCCTCCTACCCCAGAGGTTCATCAGCGTGGATCCCACTCAAACGGTCACTGAAATAAGGACACGAACCTCAGCCCAGGCCACCCTAATGAAACAGGCAGTATGCGTATCTTAGAGGGGGAACAGCTTAGGGATTGGGTAAATAAATCGTAACATCTGTCGCATGCACTATAAGGGAGTCGTCAAATGAGAGTGCAGAAGGGAGATCTCGATTGCTTGGAGTCCTGATGGCAGAACTGGTGTGTGTGTGTGTGTGTGTGTGTGTGTGTGGGTGCTTTCTGATTGCTATTAGTGTCCACGCTTAAGATCTGAGGAAGGAAGGCAGGAAAAGTTAATTTTGGTAGCCTTGGGACTCCATGGGCCTAAGAAGCCAAGGTGGAATCTAGGAGACCAGTGCTCAGAAAGGCTTTCTTCAGATGCATCCGAAGAGCGCTGCTGCTCATCTTGTTCTTCACCACCATCCTTTGCAGAAGAGAGACCACTTTGCCTTTCACCCTCTCTGGGACTGCTCCCATTTGGGGTCCAGGAACGACCAGACTTGATCTGGGTATTCAAATCCTGTGTCAGCAGGCCCAGCAGCCAGAGATGATCATTCAGAAACAATCTGAACAGTCAGTGACATACAGGTACTAGGCGTGAAAGAAGACAATTACGATAAAAGGTAATTCCGTTAAAGAAATTCAAGGAGGGAGAGGGAAAAAAAACTCTGAGGCCATAAAATGATTTCTCTCAAAAATAATTTAGCAGATGAATTGAAGGAAGAGGTGGTCTTTCTTGAGATCCAAAATAGATTTGAAAAATCTATCAAAACAAGCAGCAAAAATATAAATATGAATCAAGAATAACTAAATTACTAGAATTCTAGAAGGAGTAAAAGACATCAATGGATAAGAGACAATAATTAGACAAATAGACTATTTCTTGAGCTGTAATAAAAGGCTCACTCTGTTTCAGGCTGGACCATGCTCGCTCAACAGGTCTGATACTGGTTCTTGGGGCAGGGAGGTGGCAAAAAATCCTTTTTTTTATGTGTAAAGCACAGACCTAATACACAGACAGAAATGCAGGTTGTCTGTGCTGTTAAATTTCATAGAGGCAATTAAGGAAAAAATGTCTTAAAGTTTCCGTAAGTGGGTGATAATAAAAGATTGAGAAACACTGGACTAGACTGATGAGATACGAGAAACGCCAAGGTATATGCTGGTAAATGTGAACTAAGGAGAAAGGGAAAAATCTTACATTCAGCTAGAAAGAACATGCTATGTACAATAGAAGAATCATGCTGGAATTAGATTTTTTTCTTTTTAATCTCTAATTCTGGAACTGAGACAGTGGAATGGCCTCTAGGACTACTGAAAGGACTATGCCTACCCTATACTCAGCCAATATATGGCTTATCCATCAGGGTGAAAGAAAGATACACAACACTTCGGAGAGTTCCCCACTGAGAAAATACTGGTCTCAGTATTTTCTGACTGGTCTCCCTTAGCCAGTAACTCTAATGGTAGAACAGTTTCTCCCATCGCATATAGAATGGTAATAGGAACTGCTTTTCCTCCCCAGAAAGAAGGGAACAGAGGCACCAAGAGGGGGAACCTGGAGTGGAAAAAATAATGAGAATGTGCATAAGGTACAACAGCTACTGAGATAAATATTTGGAGATAGCCCTTCACCAGAGGGAATTAACGTTTGTCTCCAATTCTCCAAAACCATCTGTTTCAAATTTGCTTTACCCTCAAGCTGTACGCCCCTAGAATCCTGGATGTTTTTCATTTTTTTCCCCATAGTCCCAGTTTCTAATATGGTGCTTGGAAAACGGTAATGCTTAAAAGATACTTGCTAAATGACTGAGTTAATGAGTAAAAGTACACTACCAAATATATGATATAATTTCCACCTCTAGAAGTCTTCCAAATGTCATACTGTTGCATGCCCAGCAATAATGCCGTTCTTTTCCCCCTTTCAGTTACTTTTAAACTTGTTCCCTAAGCTGTGTGAGTACAAGGATTGCTTCAGCTCAGGCACACATTCCCTGCCAATGTTGCCTCTTGAAGATCTTTTGACTCACTTCACAAATGAGTAAACTGTTACGTGATAATTTTAGAAACTTAAAAATCCAGTTTCTATCAATTATTCATTTGTGACATTTGGGAAATGAGTCACATTCACTGAGTCTCACTTTCCTTACGTGTGAAATGGGGTTAATACCCAGTCCTGAAAAGGTTATTCAACATCTAAATTCAGAAATATACAAAGTGCCACATACAAAGTGCTTACTATAGCATCTGGCATAAAGCATATGGATAATATTAGATTAATTCTACTGTGACCGTATTATGTTCAGATTTATTCCATTCCTGGAACATCATTTACATTTCAGAATCCTGTATTTTTGGTCAATTACTGTTTCAGTAAATCTCTACTAGTAATCTTAAGTAGAGTAATTGTTCTAAACTACTGTCTTCAAGATGTCTGATGATGCTCCGTGTGAAAAGGATGAAGTCTTAGTGTGAAGTTGCGAACAAGGCCCTTCATAGTCAGGAAGGATCTGCCTGTGCAACTCCTCTCTGCCCTGTCCAGCACTCCCCATGCACCTGCCACCCTGGGCTAAAGATATTTAAAGAATGCAAACATTTTCTCATGGTGATTTCCTATTTTCATTGAGCTGTTTTCATTCTTCACCTTATGTTAACTGCTCAATCTCAAGTTCAAGTATCGTCTTGTTACTGTCTTCCCAGACACACACAATGGTTTCTTCTCTACATTGATAACCCTCTGTTTTGTAGGAAAGAACATAACAGCAATATTTTTACTTTGATTAGTTGGAAACGTATGTGTCTTTAAATGCAAGTGTCACTCATTGAGGGCAGAGAACATATCTTTTCACCTTTGTATGTGTCTTATTATTTGCAAGTACAAAGAAAATGGAAGTGTGGAATATGCCAACATTTCATGGTGTCTTCACAAAGAGTATTCCAGGAAAACCTGTGTTTCCTTCTGTCTCTATGAATAAGAAGTGATGTCTCTGGTGGCCTCCTGGGGCATGACTACCTCAAACCTCACTGGTGTTAGCCACACAGTCTTCCACTTGCTGGGCATCCCTGGCCTAGAGGACAAGCACATGTGGATTTCCACCCCCTTCTTCATTTCCTGTATTATCTCGCTAATTGAGAACAGCCTGCTCATCTACATTATCCTCACCAAGCGCAGCCTCCACGAACCCATGTACCTCTTCCTCTGCATGCTGGCCAGAACAGATGTTGTCCTCTACGTCACAGTACCTCAGGCTTTGGCCATCTTCTGGTTCCATGCTGGGGAGATCTCTCTGAATTGCTGCACTGCTTAGCTCTTCTTCCTCCATTCCACCTTCATCTCTGAGTCAGGGATCTTGCTGGTGATGTCATTTGACTGCTACCTTGCCATATGCTATTCACTGAGATACACCACCATTCTTACACATTCTTACACATTCTTACGCACCATTTGGAAAAATTGGTGTGACTACTTTCTGAGAAGTTTTGGTACAGTATTCCCCATAATATTTCTTCTGAAAAGACTGACTGTTTGTAGAACTAACATTCTCCCAGACACTGTGAGCACATTGGTTTTGCCAAATTTTCCTGCGATGACATACAAGTGAACATCTGGTATGGAATTTTTGTCCTAATGTCAACAGTGATTTTAGATGTTATGCTAATTTTTGTTTCATATCTGCTTCTAATCTGTGCTGTCTTTCACATCCTCTCCCATGAGGCTTGCTACAAAGCTCTCAACACATGTGGCTCCCATATCTGCATCATTATCCTCTTTTATGGACCTGGGATCTTCACAGTCCTCACTCGGGTTCAGACGACACATCCCACCCCATATCCACATCCTGTTGGCCAGTGTCTGCATTCTGTTGCCTCCTATGCTGAATCCCATCATTTATGGGATCAAGACCAAACAGATCTGGGACCAGGTGACTCATATCTTGTTTTCAAAATAGAAATAACTTTGGGAATGGAAACCAGATTAGTTTTCTCTACATTTGTAGTCATACACTGAGGTGGGCTTTAGAAGCCCTAGTAGGTGAGAGACAGCTGAGACTATATATCTCTGTAGTGTATAAAGTATATCTCACTGAATATACGCTTCTGCAGCAAGTCTACAGGGAAGCTTGGGACATGCTTTTCAAAGTCTCTGATCAATAATAAGAGATCAGTTTCTTTGTGACTCAGTGAGCTTTCAAATACAGAGTCTGATAAATAAATCACTCCTAATCTATAACCCTAGAAAGGTATTTGGAAAGAGATGAATTATTTAAAAAAATTATATTTTATTGGTTATGCTATTACAGTTCTTGGTATTTTCCCCTTTACCCCCCTCTACCCAGCAGCCCCTGCTCCCTCAGATAATCCCCCTGCCATTGTTCCTGTCCATGGGTCACTCATATAAGTTCTTCGGCTACTCCATTTCCTATACTGTACTTTATATCCCCGTGGCTATCCTGAACTACCTATTTGTACTTCTCAATCCTCTGATTACCCATTCCCCCACAGCCCCCTCCCTCCTGGCAACTATCAAAACGCTCTCTGTAGCCATGATTCTGTCGCTGTTCTTGTTTGCTTAGTTTATTTTTTAGATTCAGTTATTGATAGATATGTATTTTTTGCCATTTTATTGTTTATAGTTTTGATCTTTTTCTTAAATAAGTCCCTTTAACATTTCATATAATAATGGTTTGAGGATGATGAAGTCCTTTAGTTTTTCTAGTTTTTTAGTTTTTAACTGGAATGCCTGAAGGTTGGAGTCTGTATTTTCTGAAGTTAGTTCCTAGGATTCTTATACTAATATGCTGTTCATCTACAAGCTACAAATTAGTCAGAGCCAGTGTTTGCAGAAACAATGTCAAAAGAATGGTGGAGTAGTTTACATTATTACTTTAAATAAATTGAAGATAATAAAATGCATAAAGAAACCAATTTTTTACTTCTTGTTAGTGTGATTTACATTCTCTGTTTTGTTTTTAAAATATCTTTTACATATCTGAACTTTTACACCTTTTTATGTAGATTACACATGTAATTTATATAAATTATATTTATATTTTAAAAATACCCGAAACTATGTTTCACATAGATTTTAAAGTATTTATAGTATAAGTATTTTAAGTGTATTTTTAGCTAGCTATAAAATATACTAGTTTATGGAAGAATCATAGTTTACCTAACCATTTTTATTATTATTAACATGCAGTATATTTTAAATGTTTCAGTTGTCCAAGAATGTAATGTTTATTTAAACATTTCCTCATTTTGCCTGTCCATGAATTTTAGTTATACATGCGTCCTTAAATAGTATGTTGTCAACTTACTGTTTTTTGTTTCCTTTGTGTTACTCAGAAGTGTTTTAAAATCAAACAAGAATTACATTTTAATGCAAAATTTTGCTTTTACTTAATTTAGCACCCGAATAATTATAGTCAATATTTCAAAAAAAATTTGTTGTTTTTTTTAGAAAGAATACAAAATAAGCAAAAGAAACATTTTAATGACCAGCAATCATATCAATTAACCAAACATTTTTGTAATTACAAAATGTCTCTGTCACTTAAGCTTATTTTCACATAGTTGTGCATGTATTTTATGACTTTTTTTTTTTTTACTTAATCTTATATAACATGTACTTTTCTTTAGCATCAAAAGAATGTTATGTAAATAACTATGCATGGTGCTGGCTGGGTACTGGAAATACCAGAGGGAAGACTTTGTAAAGTATATGATTGTGGAAACCACTATGCTATACACCTGAAACTAATACAAAATAATATTAAACATCGACTGTAATTTTAAAAAATTTAAAAAGAATGTTACGTAAATATTAAGTTTATTAAGTGTGTGATATACTATTATGTGATGTACTGTAATTTAGTAAACTAGCAAATTCTTATTTAATATTTACATCCAAGTAATTTACAGTATAAATAGAATTGTTATGAACATAAGCATTAATACACATTTGCTATATTTTGTGGTACAATATAGGCAATATTCTTGAGAAATTTACTGTATGTATGTGATTGGTCCTGGCCAGGTTGAATGTGTTCTTTTATGTGCTAAAAGCTTTTCAAATGCACTTCTTATAAATAAATTCTAGGATAATTTGTGTTTTCCAAAAATTGACTGGAATCCAATAACATACTATTATATATAGAAGACCCCAAAGACTCCACCAAAAAACTAGTAGAACTAATAAACAAATTCATTAAAATTGCAGGATATAAAATTAATATAGAAAAGTGTTTTATAAACTAATAACAAAATATCAGAAAGAGAAATTAAGAAAACCATTTTATTTACTATTGCATTAAGAAGAATAAAATACACAGTGATACATTTAATCAAGAAGGTAAAAGACCTATACTCTGAACTATAAGACATTGATAAAGAAATAGAAGAAGATACAAATAAATGGAAATATAAAGGGTACCCCACAAATAACACCCCTTTTTTATTACAACAGCTTTTATTAAAAAATCATAAGCATGTAGTTCTGTAACAACAATATAACACTCAAGCACACTATATAACTTTTTAGGTGAAATGTTCAAATTAAAACTATAAATTATTACACCCATATTATTACCCTACCCACCTCACTGAAGCAGGCCTTACTGCTGCTGGACCCTGTATAGTATGCTCATGAATTGGAAAAATTAAAATTGTTAAAATGTTTATACTACCCAAAGGGATCTACAGATTCAGTGCAATTCCTATCAAATTCCAATGGCTTTTTTTCCACATAAATAGAAAAAACAATCCTAAAATGCGCATGAAGCCACAAAAGACCCTGAGTAACCAAAGCGAACTTGAGAAAAAAAGAACAATCCTGGAGGCCTCAGACTACCCAAGTTCAAACTATACTACAAAGCTATTGTAATAAAAAATGTATTGTTCTGATATAAAAACTGACATATAGATCAACGGAAAGTTCATGCATATTAGGTCAATTAATTTGTGTCAAAGGAACCAATAATATGCAATGGAGAAAAGACAGTTTTTTCGATTAATGGTGTTAGCAAAACTACGGCTGCATGTAAAGGAATCAAAATGGACCACTATTTTACACCATACACAAATATTGACTCAAAATGGATTAAAGACTTGGACATAAGACTCAAAATCATAAAACTCCTAGAAATACTTATGCTATATGATGTCTGTTTCTTATCCTGCGGGTGTTCGGTGGGGAGCGAAACACACAGGAGGCATTGCGGTGCTGCAAGCCCGGGGCGAGAAGGAGAGTGCCCCTCAGAGGAGGACACTCCCGTTCCCAGAGTTGGTTGAAGTTGGTTACTAAGGGCTCATTGAATTGCTAACAATTGCATCTGTTACTGGGATACGGGGGGGAGAGGGGTGAGAGCACGGTCAGGTGATGTTCACCAGGACAACCAAGAGGGAGGGAACACTGGTTCCCCTTCAATGGCCGCATTCGTGCCAAGTTCCGCATTCGGAACTCTGCTCTTGCTGTCACAGGTACACATACCAAGGGGGTCAAACTCCCACAATAAGATCCTTGACATAGGTCTTGGCAATACATTTTGGATCTGACTCCAAAAGCAAAGGTAAGAAAAGCAAAAATACACAAGTAGAACTATATCAAACTAAAAAGTTTCTGCACAGGAAAGGAAACTGTAAAAAAAATGATAAGGCAAACTACTGAATGAGAGAAAATATTTGCAAATCATATGTCTGATAAGGGATAAATATTCAAAATATATAAAGAACTCGTACAACTCAATAGCAACACCCCCTCCCCCAATAATTTGATTAAAAAATAAGCAGAGTATCTGAATAAACATTTTTCCAAAGAAGACATACAGATGGCCAACAGGTACATGAAAAAGTACTCAACATCACTAATCATCAGGGAAATGCAAATAAAAACTACAATATTATTTCACTTCTGTTAGAATTTCTATTATCAAAAGCCTAGAAATAACAAGTGTTGGCAAGGATGTGGAGAAAAGGGAACCCTTGTAGAGTGCTGGTGGGAATGTAAATTGGTACAGCTTCTATGAAAAATTGGTATGAAAGGTGTTCAAACAATTAAAAATAGAACTACCATATGATTCTGTAACTCCACTTCTGGGAAAAATCTGAAGAAAACAAAAGCACTCATTCAACTACATATGTGCACATCCATGTTCACTGCAGCATTATTTATAATAAGCAAGCTGTGGAAATAACCTAAGTGTCCATAAATGAATGGATAAAATGTGATATGTATATATGTCAATTAAAAAAATATAAATTACATATATATGAATTAAATCTTGCGACAACATGGAGGGAGCCTGAAGGCATTATGCTAAGTGGAATAAATCAGAGAAAGACAAATACCTTATGACCTCTCTTGTATGTGGAATCTAACCCCTCCCCCCTCAAACAAGCTCTTAGATACAAAGATCTGATTGGCTGCTGCCACAGGTGGGGGGGTGGGAGGGGTGGGAGAAATGGGCGAAAGGTGTCAAGAGGTACAGACTTTCAGATATAAAATAAATGTCATGTGATATAATTACAACATGGTGACTATTGGGAATAATACTGCATAGCATATTTGAAAGTTGCTAACAGAGTACCTACCATATTTTGCTGTGTATAATGGGCCCCCGTTTATAATGTGCACTGAAGTTTTGGCCCAAACTTTCAGGAAAAAAATCTTTTGTTTTAATTTTTTAATCCAATTATCTATCTATCTATCTATCTATCATCTATCTATCTTTATTTAGATACTTGTTTTTGTATTACAAAGAAATTTTAGCATTTATTTTTGAACATATTATGTTACAATAAATTTTATGTAACAAATAATTACTAAACACAAGAATAGATATAAAGTATTTCAGATACTATCCATGTATAATGTGCATCCTTATTTTTCCCTAAAGAATTTGGGCAAAAAAGTGCATTATACAAGGCAAAATACGGTAGATCTTAAAACTCCTCATTATAAGATACAACATTTTCATAACTATGAATAGTGTTAGAAGATTGCTAGACTTATTGTGGTTATCATTTAAAACATAAATACAGATATGGAATCATTATGTTTACATCTGAAACCAATATAATGAAAAGATTTAAAAAAATGATTATTTACTTTTGTAGTCTTCCTTCCCAAATCTCATAACCTCAGTATAATAATCCAGAGAACATCAGACAAATTCCAATTGAGGGACATCTTATAAAATACTTGACCAGCCCTAGCCAGTGTGGCTTAGTTGGTTGGAATGTTGTCTCATAAACCAAAAGGTTGCAGGTTTATTCCCAATCAGGGCATATCCCCTAGGTTGCAGGTCCTGTCCCTGCATCTAACGAGGTTGGGGCACTAACGAGAGGCAACGGATCAGTGTTTTTGTCTTACATCTATGTTTCCCTTTCTCTCTCCCTCCCTTCCTCTCTGTCTAAAATCAATAAGCATATACTCGGGTGAGGATAAGAAATACTTGACCAATACTGATCAAAACTCTAAGAGCCTCAAAAACAAGTAAAGCCCAAGAAATACTTACAGCCAAGCATCCCAAAGAGAAGTGACTACTAAATGTAATGTGATATCTTGAATGGGATCCTGGAATAGAAAATTGACATCAGGTAAAATCTCAGGAAGTCTGAATAAAGTATGGATGATAATATAATGTATCAATACTGGTTCATTAATTGTAACAAATGTTTCATATTAAAATAAGATGTTAAATGCTTCGGTGGCAACTGTGTACTATGCAATTTTTCTTTAAAACCTTTCTAAAAAGTAAATATATTAAAAAATAATTTTATGTTGATTTTCAATTTATGTTTTGATAATGAGGTTAATAATCCTTATAAAATTCCTAATAGAACCACTATAGGATCCAGCTATTCTCATTTCTGGGTATATGTCCAAAAGAACTGAAATCAAGATCTCTAAGAGATGTTTGCCCATATTCCATTTAAATGAATTTTCTGGGAAATTGAATCCAATCCAATTTTTATTAGTGCTTCTATTTTCAATTGGGATAGTCTGATGGGGCGATTTGGTATAACATCATGCTATAAAGCAGTGATTTTCAACCTTTTTCATCTCATGGCAAACATAATTACTAAAATTCTGCGGCACATCAAAACTATGTATATTTTGCTGATCTGACAAAAATAGGTATAATTTTGGCTCATTCACATCAGATGGCTATTGCGTTGGTTCTTGTCATTTTTTTATTTGACAGTCTAAGGGAAAAGAGGTCAGTGCTCTTGGATAACTAGTCAGGGACTGCATGTTTTAAAAATTCTTGTGGCACACTGGTTGAAAATCGCTGTTGTATAGTTTAATAATTCCCCCCTCCCCATTGAAACACTCCAAGTGCCCCCGGTTTGAAGCAAATCAACAGTAATAATTGTCAAATTCATAAGGTAATACAATAATGTGAATTATTGTAAGGAGACAAATCTCAAAAACTGGGATTTAATATTTTCTAACAGTTTCTATCAATAAAGATTGATTTTGTCTTCGCAGCTGTGCTGAGCATTCCAGTTACATAGAGAGTTGGGCACTATCAATAGCATCTCATCTTAATTACTTTGATAAACCGTAGAGCTCAAACCTGTCTTCACTGAGTGGCACTATCATTGTTGAGAATTACTGTATATTTCTGTGTATAATGTGCACCGCATGTTTTTGGCTCAAACTTTTAGGGAAAAAAATCTTTTGTTTTAATTTTTAAATTCAATTATTTATTTATTTATATTTAGAAACAAAACTGGTTATTGTATTCCAGGGTGTTATTTTGCATATGGATATCGTTATTGCTTTCTAGAGTTACACTTTTAACACATATGCATAAATAAAAGAAGTAAAAACATTGGTATAGATGTGGATTAGTACTACCCATGTATAATGTGCATCCTTATTTTTTCCCTCAAAACTTTGGGCAAAAAGTGCACATTATACGTGGCAAAATACGGTACTTTTTTTTTTTTTTTAAAGGTATCTTAACCACTCTGTTCTTCTGGTTAGATTAGGTTCCCCAGTTAGAGTCCATTATCATAATCCAATCAGTTCAGAAATCCTAGAAGTCTCCTCCCACTCTGAGAAGGTGACTCAATATAAACCTTGTTCCTGCTCATCCTCACTTTGTTAGTTGGAAGAGCTGTAGCCAGGCAGTCATGCCCTTGGCTTCAGAGTCCCTGTAGCCAGTGAAGACCACTTCTTTCATGGAGCCCCAGGTGGCCGCCATCATGCCCTCACCCCCGCTCAGGGTGGCTGTGGTATGTATTAGTAACATGAACAGGAGCATGGAAGCCCACAGCATCCTCAGGAAAAAAGGATTCAGTGTCAGGTCTTTCGGAACTGGATCTCGCGTGAAGCTCCCAGGCCCGGTACGGAATCGTCCCATAGTTTACGATTTCTCAGCGACATATAAACAGATGTACAACGACCTTTGCAGGAAAGACAGAGAATGCTACCGCAGGAATGGACTCTTATACATCTTGGGAAGAAATGAGAGAATCAAGCCCCAGCCAGAGAGGTTTCAAGAGTGCAGCGATCAATTTGATATCATCTTTACCTGTGAGGAGAGGGTCTATGACAGAGTGGTGGCAGATCTGTGTGCCAGAGAGCAGGAGACCTTCCAGCCAGTGCACGTGATCAACGTGGACATGGAAGACACCCTGGAGGGCGCCACGCTTGGAGCTTTCCTCATCTGTGAGCTGTGCCAGGGCTTCCAGCACATGGAAGACTTGGAAGATGGTCTGGATAAGCTGCTTCTGGCAGTGGAGGAGAAAACAGGGAAGAGCTTTCTCCACACGGTCTGCTTCTCCTGAAGCTCTTGGCTGGTTTTGGCTCCTTGGTTGGGAAGAACTTGTGTGTGGAATTTTTGAGTTGTCCCTATTTTCTGTGGGAAGCATCTTTAAAGCTCTGTCCACTTAATGCTGTTTGTTTGATTTTTAAGCATGCTGCTGGGGAAGAGATATGAGCAAGAAACGCATTTGATGAGAAATGCGGACAAGGACTGCTAACAGTTGTGAAACCCTCCAAATGTCGGGACATTGTTCTAGATACTTTGCATGGAAGAAGTAATCCAGTGCTCACACTGCTCTGCAACGAAGTTATCACCATGACTGCAGTTTCCAGATGAGCAAATCAAGTACATAATGGAGTGTTCTGGACAAATGATTTGTTGAAGGATATTCAGCCAGTAAAGGGCCTTGTATAAGCCACCTCCCCTTTCTTTCTGGCTTTATTTCTGGAGACTCTCCAGAAGAATTATTTTTCTTGCCTTTATAGTTTCTAGAAATCACAAACATTCCTTGCTTATGACCTCCTTCTTCTATCTTAAAAATCAGCCATGGTGGGCTGTCTTCCTCGCATTACATCACTCTGATTGCTTCGGCCTCCCTCTTTCATATTTAAGGTCCCTTGTTCCTTACATTGAGCCCATCCAGATAATTCATGTTGATCTTATTAATTTAAGATAAGGGGATTAGGAAACTTAATTTCATCTGTATACTTTAATTTTAAGCTGTACTGCTTGCAATTTTGAGGGTGTTGCCTATGGAAATTTAATGGAATGAAACTGTGACAGGATAGTAAGAAGCTAGGAAAATTCCTGGGCAAGTAGAATGGGGAAACTGAGACAAGAAAATGAAACAAGGTCAAACAATTTGAATAACTTACAACCAGCTGCTAAATAGCGAGAACTTATGTCCCATAACCAAGGATGTTTGAGAGCAAATGGTTTATACTTCTCCTCTCTATCCAAAGAATATGTTAGCTTTAAATCACCCTGGTCTGGGAAAATAGAGGACAGAGACTTGATTATTGCCATTTGTGCCAGCTAAACCCCAGGACAGATAAAGTCTGGGGAACAAATAACAAAAGCCCCATTAAAAGCCAAACAGACCCAAGGTAAATGTAAAACAGTGAAACAGACCAAAGAATATTCCCAAACCCTACTGTGTGCTCATTTTGATGCATCAGCATATTAAAAATGCACCTGAAAAGCTGATAAATATTCTGCTGAAACCCATAAGATTCTCACCTGCAGAAAAAAGATAAAAAGCTCTCAGGAAAAAGACTGAGGGCAGGCTCGCTCTAGAACACACCAGTGCCCTCCCCGGGACTTGAACTTTTTACTTCCTCCTAAACTCTAAGGGTCCCCATGATACTTGCAGCCAGGGGAGCATTGGGCAGCAGCAGTTTCACCAGGGCTCACGCCCTGACCCTGTCTCCAAGACGCCCTTTTTCTCTGACTTCCCAGTGATCTAAAAACAGCCCCACCTTGGCTCTTTCCTATAATGCTTCCAGGAGCCAAAGCCGAGCACCGCCTAGGCTCTCTCCTGTTAGTTCTACCCCAAGTCTTTCCTTTGATCCACTGTCTCCAGCTTTAATAAACCTACTCTCAAAATCCCCTGGACGTGGGTTGTGAAATCTTTCCTACATGAAGTCAAGAACCCACACACTACAGGCCAGCCTGAGGCAGACCCACTTCAGGCCGGTGCCTGTCTGTTAACAAAGCAATGAGAGGTCCTGGGAAAGTAAGTGTGGATGCTTCTTCATTGGCATGCATGTTTGGGGTCTCCTGGGATTTCATTTATCACACAATAAAGTAAACTGAAATTAGAACTATTGGGCATCAGTTTTAAAAACAATTTTTTTTTTACTAATTTTGAGTGGTGTATTATTTATAAGGGTTAATTAATTATAAAAGGAGTATATTGCATTTTTACCTGTAGATAATTTTATTTATTAATATTATCTATTTTCCCCAGTACCGACTTCAAAACCTGAGTAAGAAAATGAATGTTATATTATTGTTCAGGATTCAGAATTATAAATAAAAAGGAACAACTCAAGTGAAAAAAATGATGATTTAATTGGATGTGAAGTATCTTTTTCCTGTTTGATCTTCGAACTCTTAAGCTGCATTACTTTAAGCTTAATCAAATAAACTGAACAAATAATTCTTTCCATAATAAGTATTTCCGCAATAGTTCTTATACTTAAAATGTGTATTAGTTTACCTAATTGGATTACTTGGGAATGAGTCAATGGGTGTTCAGATGACACACAAAAAATTTTCTCTTGGTTATCCTTCCCATAGGTATCAAACCTGCCGCTCTGGTGTTTGTCGTTGACATCGCCGCAGAGCTCCTTCTGGGCCATGCCCATGCACAGAGACTCAGAATTATAGGAGTTAACACCTTATGGGGAGCCTCAGTCAGACAATAAATTCTCTGTCCTTTTTCTCAGTCAAAGGATGGCACTGAGATAAACACTTTTTATGGTTTCTCAAGGGCTAGTTTTCCAGACTGAATTTCTAAACACCCCAGCTACCTTGGTCAGCTGGGTAGCACATTTCTGAATGAGCTCTGCACCTCGTTCCTTGACTCGCCTGTTCCCTATCCTGCTCCTTGGGATGATAATGGTGATAAAACTGGTACATCCATGGGTACCCCATCGCCCTTCTCAGAATGCTCTCAATGAGGCCTCAAGGTGCCGAATAACACTACATTCACTGTGCCGCCAGGTCGCGTTCAGCGCTGTCCGGGGGAGGACAGTCCCTTCTTCCATGTGCTGTATATCTGTAGCCCCACATCTTTAGCTTTAAGGTTCCAAAATCTTACCATGAAAGTCATTTTTTTCCTTCACTTCTCTTTGTTATCTTGGAATTGGGCTGGGGACCAGATGCCCCTTAGTTCTTTTCTTCCCTCTGTATTTCATGCTCCAGAGGCTTGCGTTTAAACTTTAAAGATCTCCCTTCCCTTGGGCTCATCAATGTTTGAAAAACATATGCTAATATTGGGTGAGGTTAAGGGGAGCACTGACCCCTAAATCCAGCATATATATTCAGAGTCTGCATCCCAATTTATGATCTCGTGGCTATAAATGTAAACTTTTTCACAGATACTTTAAACTTTGTAGATTCTTTGACATAATGACCTTTAAGGAAGCCTATTATACCCCAGAACCATTAAAAAAACAAACAAACCTAGAAGTGATAAATGCAATTTATGAGCTGACTTCATAGGTCAATGACTTTATTATCTTTTCTCTCTCTGTCCCATCTCCCTTCAATATTTTCTTTTCAGATAGCTATCAAAATTATGTTTTGAAATAAAGATGTGATCCTATTATCTGTGGTTTCAAAATCTTCAATTTCTGCTTTTGCCTTAGAATGAATTCCAAAAACTCTTCTGAAAGGTAGTTAATACCTATCACAACTTGTTTTCTCCCTCTAACAAAGTGATCCTCAAATGCACAACCTGAATATATTCATTCATTCAGCAAATGTTTGTTGAACTGCCACCATGTGTTAGGTGCTATTCTCTGTGCTGGTAATGAAGCAGTGAGCAGAGAAGACTAACTCCTGCCCTCATGGAGATTACATTGCAGTTCAGTGGCTCCAATGACATGGGAGTGACTGAACCTGTGTTCTTGAAGGACAGGTTGTCAGCTACAGGTATCCTCATCACTCCCAAACCTGTTTTAAAGGTCTTCCATAGATGGTTGGGTTTCCTTGCAAGCCAAACATCAGATCAATATCTTTGCAAATTTCTAAGCAGCTTTCCTGGGGGGCTAAGCAGAGCTCATTGCCTGTCTTTTCTCGGGAGCCTGGTATCCTCTTGCAAACCAGAGAGTCCTTCTACTTGTGCCCATATCAGTGCATTGATGACAGGGTAAGGGGCCAGCCTTTCCGACAGGTCTACTTCATCTTTGCACATACTTTTGTTGTAGACACACAATAAAATTCTGGCCCAAAAGATTTATTGTATAGAATGAAGTTACAGGATGATTTTTAACAAAGTTTGGACTAGGCTCTCTTCTCTCAAAGGTATGATATTTTAAAGAATCAGTAAAAAAAAAAAAGTAAAAAAAAGTATTTTTATTTTCCATACCTACACACACACATACACATACAGGGGTGGGCAAAAGTAGGTTTACAGTTGTTTGTATGGAAAAAGACATGCACGTTAAACAATACAAGAATAAACTCTGATTTTCACGTACTCACAACAAGAAACCTACTCCTGCCAACCCCTGTATATAACTGATATTTATTAAGTGATTAAGTGACCACTCTGTATGTGTAAACTTTTAACCCTAACAACAATGGTCTGCAGTAGGCTCTGTTTTCCCAGTTTCCAGATTGGGCAGCTGAAGCATGGGACGGTCCTCTAACGCACCTCCGCAGTTAGGTGATGTGGAGGCTGGGCATGGCTTGGGGAGTCGACCTCTGAAGCTCCACACTTAGACACTAGGCTAAACATAGTCCACATTAAATGCAGTTTTTATTTAGCTTTCATTTTTCAAAATATAGTTTTTATATTAAGGCCTTTTCCTACCTAATGTCAAAAGTTCAAACTAGTCATTTTTGAATAAAGTAATCTTGTCAGTTCAAGATGTTCTCAGTCAGTTCAGGGTACCTCCCCTCCTCCTTTTTCTCCAAGGCTGATTCTAACTCTAGGTACATGTGCAGTGCCAAGGCGTGAGAGAGGCGGGGGCCCTTAATTACACAGATGAATGCACAATGGTGGAGTTCAGGTGGCTTCTGACCATCAGCATAAATGCTTGCTGATATCCACGAAATACGTCTTGTTCATTCTAGTCTATTGATTGTTGGTCCCTGACCTGGAACTGTAAAATCCTTTTTTTTTACAGTTGACCAAGAGGCTTCTCCTGTCCCACTCTAATTTACGTACTTCTACCATCCTGTCATTTTTATATGAAAGTTTTATATGAAAGTTTATTTTACTGTGGCAAGGCACTTAACATGAGATCTGTCCTCTTGAAAGATTTATAAATGCTCAGTACAGTATTTATTGCTATTAATAGGTATAATGGGTATAGCAGTTGTCTACAACTTATTCATTTAATATCACTGAAATTTTATACCAGCGAATTAGTTTTATATGATAATTTGTGCCACTCTGGGTCTGAAAAAGACTCATTCATATAGTTATGTAAAATGTTTAGGTCTATTTCTCCACGATTTAGCTGCCCATGGTTTTCATACAGTAGCTTCAGCCAATGAGTCGCCAAGTGTTCACTGGCCACACAACAATTATGGCCATTAATTTAGACCTATTGACACCGAGAAGAGAGAGATGGGCTTAACTTTACAAGACAGTGCAATGCATTTCTGAGCATTTATAGGTGATTTTGGAAATGCTATAATCTTAGAATTTCTGAGAAATAAAAAATTCAGCAAATATAATCTGTTTGATTATAAGTAGTGCACAAAGCAGAATTATATCTCCAGACCGTCACAACAATAGGCTTCTCCCAGAATCTAATTACTTCTGAAATCTGTACATGCTTCTGTCTTAATAGCACTCCTTAAGCATTGAGTGTGAGATGAACGTGCTAATTATATCCACAAAGACATGTATGAATAAATAAAATGCATTAATCTTATATAAGTATTTAATTAATAATAATTTAGTAAGATTTTTAGAAGAGCATAAAGTATAGAAGACTACCTGAGATAATATCCCTGTATGTACTTGTATTAAAACATATATTTTTCTAAACGGGCAATTACTTTGTTCTTCCTGTCTTTACTATCTGATTTTTTAAAAATAAGGTACAATACTACTTTTATAATCAGAATATAAAATTATTTCCAAGTTGAAAAAAATTCACACTATACATTCAGGATGAGTAAAATTTAGATAAAATACTTATAAAAGAATATGAAGAAAACAAAATAATTTTTTTCCAGCAACCATAAATATGGAGTTTTGGTGGCCAAGAACTAAACAGAATGATACAATAGGCAGGTAAATGAAATAAAAACATGTCACAAATTCCGAGAATCATATATCTTCTACAGATTGTGCACAGACATTTATGTACCCTTAGGAAAGAAAGAAAACTATTTATGAATATGAATATGAATCTTATGACCATGCCAGGGATGTATATAACTGCAATATCATCTTTTACATGAAGAATGAAAACTTGAAAACTATCTTTACATATTAATTGCATGCATTAATATTACAGATTGGAAATAACATTAATATTAATTTAATTCAATATTGAATGCTAATGTAAACATTAAAACAGGTTTGTAGCAAAACTGGTTTAGACGGGAGTGGTTATTTTGTAGTAAAACGTCATAAGTGTGAATACTTGGTGTGGGATGGATTTCAGAGCATGTGAGGTGTAGCAGGCGATAAAATAGTCAGGAAGAGTTCTAGGCAAGGGGGAAGCAGACCTGAGATCAAGGTCATTTGGGAAGAGGGTGAGACTGGTGGAGACAACTGTGCCCCTGGGGACCTGATGTAAGCGCTTCCCTCAGGGCTCTCATGAACGAGAATAAATAACCCAACTGCCCGGCCCCCAACAAACTGAATTTCATCTCCAATCTCACACTTGTTCCTGAAGACTCCACAAAGGCTGGTGAGTGAAATAGACATCTGTGGGTAGGGGTGGTTCCCAGATTAGGGTTTGGGCTGAGCTGGTGTTGTGTCCAAGATAGGCCAGAGGCACAGGGCTCTTGGATGTTGTTGTTATATATGAACACAGAGTGGGAAAGAAAAGAGATATCTGTCTAGTTGGTTACAGCTGAAGTGGAGGTTAAGGTGTGGGAAGGGAGGCTGAGAGTATATGGGTAACTGAGGTTAATGAAAGTTGTCAAATAAAGAGAAGTCATCTAATATATGACAAATGTCCTAATAATTAGACTGGGCATGAGAGAACAAAAGATATTAGACTTCAGACTCCTCTTGGCAAATAGGAGAAGAGTGCTGAGAATGACAAGGATCGGTGCTGGGCTCCCCAAAGCAGGACTTGGGAATAAACCCGGACATCTTGGGCAGGTGTGAGGGGTGACTAACGGGGGAGGAGAATTGAGTGGTCCTTTTAGATAAACTTGTGTCAGACCAAAGTCACTCTAACTTGGTCAGGAGACCAATTGAACAGGCAAACCCTCAATCTCTGAGCTCTCTGACTCCAATTAACAAAATTTCCTCTGCTGCTCCCTTTCCTCAAACACATGAGCATCATGAGCTCCCATAACCTTTCCTCCTTTGCAGCTCTGCATTTGTTGATTTATGTCTTCTGTGGCCTCTTCTTTCTTGCCATATTTCTCCTTTACTTTCCCAATCAGGTGTGTGGCACACATACCAGCCTTCGCATCCGTCTGGGACCATCCCACTTTTTTTCGTGGAGGAGGTTAGCTGTTCTCTCTGGAGAGAACTTTTTCATAAAGTAGCCATATGCTCTACAGGAGACCGTGCCCTAACTTAGGCCAGCTGATTGGACACCTTTGACAGGTGACTCTGATAGCAGAACATGTTCGTCTAGCACTGGAGGATGGTAATTGGAGCTGATTTTCCTTCCCAGAAAGAAAAATTATGGGCACCAAGTGGGTAAGTGGAGTGGAAGAAATAATGTTAATGAACATGAGGTATAACTTAGTTACTGAACTAGGTATTTTTAAAAATACCCATTTATTAGGGGAAATTAACACTGGTCTTTAACTCATCAGCCTGTCTGCTTACAACTTTGTTGTTATCTCAGACCACAAGTTCATAGGACTCTGTCAAATTCCCATTTTTTCCTATATTCCCAGTCTGTAATGTGGTGCCTGGAAAACAGGTCCTGCTTCCCAAACGACAGAGTGAATGAATGAATGAATGTAAACTAAGAACTAAATGATAGAATTTCCATCTGAAGAAAAACTTTCCAAATACCATGCACATCTCGTCCCAGCAATAATGTCTTTCTTTACAATTTCAGTCATTTATAAACTCAGTTCCTTAAGGTATAGGCACGAGCAGTACCTCGCCTCAGGCACACAAGCCCTGTCCACGCTACCTCTTAGTGTTCCCTTGACTCTCTTCACAAGAGAGCAAATTGTATGGTGAAGCCAGAGAGATTTCAAATCTCATTTTCATCAGTTAGACCAAATTTGCCTGAACAATCATCTTTCCTGCTTTCCTTAGTATTCCCTATGCACAGCCACCCAGGGCAGCATAAACACTATTTCATGAACATGATTGTACCTTGATTTGTTTTCCTTTATCACTTCCCTTTCTTTTTATTCTTCTTCTTCTGATGAAGTACCCACCATAAAGTCGAGGTCAAGTTCTTCACATTCAAGAAACACTTGTTACAACCTTCCCAGATACATAGAATAATTTCCTTTGTCTTTTCATGATCCTCTCTTTGTAGGAGTATGTATACCTTTTAATTAGACTATCACTCATTGAAGCAGAGATTATATTCTATTGATCTTTTATGTTTCTTGTCATTTCCATGTTCAAAGAAGATGAGAGTGTAGAATACACCAAAAGCTCTTTGTGCTTTCAAGAAGAATATTACAAGAAATATGGTATTTTCCTCTGGGTCTGTGAGTAAGAAGTGATGTGTCTGGTGGTATCTCCACAATATGGCTACCTTAAACCACACTGATGTGAGCTACATGGTCTTCCACTTGCTGGGAATCCCTGGCCTTGAGGATCAACACATGTGGATTTCCATCCCCTTCTTCATCTCCTATGCCATTGCCCTGCTTGGGAACAGCCTGCTTATCATTATTATCATCACAAAGAGCAGCCTCCATGAACCCATGTACCTCTTCCTCTGCATGCTGGCCGGAGCAGACATTGTCCTCTCCACATGCACAGTACCTCAGGCTTTGGCCATCTTCTGGTTCCATGCTGGGGAGATCTCTCTGGATCGCTGCATCACTCAGTTCTTCATCATCCACTGCACTTTTATCTCTGAGTCAGGGATCTTGCTGGTGATGGCGTTTGACCGCTACATTGCTATATGCTACCCACTGAGATACACCAGTATTCTTACATATACATTGATTGGGAAAATTGGTGTTACCATCTTTTTGAGAAGTTACTGTACAATTTTCCCCATAATATTTCTTTTGAAAAGGTTGACTTTCTGCCAAAATAATATTATTCCGCATACCTTTTGTGAACACATTGGCTTGGCCAAATATGCTTGTAATGACATTCGAGTGAACATCTGGTATGGACTTTTTGTAATAATATTGACAGTGGTTTTAGATGCTCTGCTAATTTTTGTTTCTTATGTGCTGATTCTTCATGCTGTCTTCCACATGTCTTCCCAAGATGCTCGTCAGAAAGCTCTCAACACATGTGGCTCCCATGTCTGCATCATCATCCTCTTTTATGGGCCTGCCATCTTCACAACTCTTGCTCAGCGGTTTGGACGTCACATCCCTCCTCACATCCACATCTTGTTGGCTAATGTCTGCATTCTGGTTCCACCTATGCTGAATCCCATCATTTATGGGATCAAGACCAAGCAAATCCAAGAGCAGGCAGTTCACATGTTTTTCCCAAAGCAGAAATAACTTTGGAAGAGGATCAGAGTTTTCAGCATCTGGAGCTATTCATGATGTTGTCTGTGGAAGCGGTGGGTAGAAACATTACTGGTAAACTGAAATACAAGGAAATAGCTCAGAAACTGTGTTTCTGGAACAAGTTCACATAGAATGTTATGGGGTATGCATATTCAGTTGTCAATGCAAGAAGCAGGGAAGGAAGAAGAGAGAGAGAGGGAGAGAGAAGAGAGATAGGTAGAGAGAGATGCCATGTTTGCCTGAGAAACTTCCTACAGCTTTACTAGTCCCTCCTAGTTGTTTTTTTCTTACTAATTTAAAAATTATTTTAAGGACAAACCACTTAAAATTTCTAAAATATATTTCCATACCTAATATCTTCTTTTACTGAGGACATATTATTTTTTCCATATTAGTTAGCATTCTTAACCCTTAAATCCTTAATTTTTACTGACAACTAAAAAAAGTAAGCAGCTAACATTCTTTTGTTCTGGCTGATGTGGCTCAGTGGACTGAGCACCGGCCTGTGAACCAAAGAGCTGCTGGTTCAATTCCCAGTCAGTGCATATGCCTGGGTTGTAGGCTAGGTCAGGTCCCCAGTGGCGGGTGCATGAGAGGCAACCACACACTGATGTTTCTCTTCCTGTCTTTCTCCCTCCCTTCCCCTCTGTCTAAAAATAAAATAAATAAAATCTTAAAAAGAAAGGTAAGCAGTTAATATTATTTAGATTAGCTAATTTATGAATCTACTTCATAACATCTAGAACCATAGGCTTTTGTTGGCAATTATTTACAATTTTTCAGAAATGTGTTTTTTAAATAATGTACAAGACATTTTTAATAGAAATGTGTTAAAAAACACAAGAAATGTGTTTTTTGAATAAAGTACAAGACCATAAAGAGATAGTACAAGACAGTTAGTACATTTGCTAACAGATCTACATTTATCTTTTAGTTTTTCTTAGTATGAAGCCAAAAGTTTGTAAACCTAGACTTATCTAGCAATTACTACTTCAGTATTTTTTCTTATTTGGTAATATCCAGGTATTTAATAATTTCAAGTTACCAAATAGATTCAGAAAGCCATTTAAGTACATGTAGAATATAGTTACTGCTAAAAATTTAACCTAAAAAAACATTTTACATCCTACTTACATTTATTTATTTTATTTGCTTCTCAAACTAAGTTTAAATTACTTATGACAATTTTATCATTCCAGGTTATATTTTTAAAAAAATATTTTAAAAAGATTTATTTATTTTTAGAACCAGAGACATGCAAATAAAGAACAAACTGACAGTGATCAGAGGGGATGGGGAAAGGGGATAATGGGGGAAAGAGCGGGAAGGAGCAAATCAAGGAACATGAATAGTGGGCTCATGGGCACTGACAATGGGGAGGGGATTGACTGTGGGAGTGGCAGGGTGGGACGGAGCAGGGCAGGGGAGAGCAATGAGGGAAAAGGTGGGACAACTGTAACTGAACAACAATAGTTATAAAATATTTATTTATTTTTAGAGAGGAGGAGGGAGGGGAGGGAGAAAGAGAGAGAGGGAAACACCAATGTGAGAGAGAAACATCAATCGGTTGCCTCTTGTATGTGCCCCAACTGATGGGAGACTGAACCCAAAACTCAGGCATATACAAACAAGTGCTGGTGAGTATGTGGAGAAAAGGGAACTCTAGTACAATGTTTATGGAAATGCAGACTGGTGCAACCACTGAGGAAAAGAGTTTGGAATTTCCTCAAAACACTGAAAATGGAACTGCCCTTTGACCCAGTAATTCCACTGCTGGGATTATACCCTAAGAATCTCAAAACACCAATTCAAAAGAACCTATGTACCCCAATGTTCATAGCAGCACAATTTATAATAGCCAAGAATTGGAAGCAACCTAAGTGCCATACTTAGTAAATGTGTGGATCCAAAAACTATGGTACATTTACACAATGAAATACTATGCAGCAGAAAGGAAGAAAGAGCTACTACCATTCATGACAGCATGGATGGAACTGGAGAGCATTATGCTAAGTGAAATAAGCCAGGCAGTAAAAGACAAATGCCATATGATTTCACCTATAAGTGGAGACTAATCAACAGAACAAACAAGCAAGTAAAATGTAACCTGAGACACTGAGGTGAAGAACAAAGTGACAGTGAACAGAGGAGAGG